>LR999967.1:56420134-56549456 GCA_905220375.1 Tachina fera
AGTGCATACAATTCTAAATGTACTTCGTGTATAATATACACACAATGTATGTATTTATTTTTATTATTTTGTTTAATTAACCAAAATGTAAACTTTATATCTGAAAAGTTTCAACTGCACTTTTCTTATTTTACTATTTTAATCAATTATTTTTTAATAAAAGTATAAAAACATATATAGAAACATATGTATATGTAAGTTTAAATGTTTTTTTATGTTCGTGTAAAAATACTCCCTTTTCGAAGTAATTTAATAAAAATTTTTTTTTGCTATGTCCACTGTCTTAACTAATAATTTAGCAGTGATATCGGTATACCGGTATTATAAACTCGTTAACGGTATGCACCGGTAATACCGATACCGAAATAAAAAAATACCGATACCGTTATTTGTTTCGGTTGCCAACCTTGCTATTTCATGACTATATAAAGTACTTCAACATTGAAAGCAAGAGTCCGAGGACTCTCTTCGGCGTTATCATTTTAATGTTATGACTACATTAAAATTTTGGTAAACAAATGTTGTACTGATGTTAGCTGTACCTGCAGTCCATGGTAGCAACCTCGTGCTGATTGTCTTTCTGCCTGAGTGGCTTTGTTTATTGAGATAATAGAAAAATAACATTAATATATGTAATTAATTTTCAGGTTAATGGTTTTGCGAATTTATTTGCTATGGAAATTGATCCTAATGCTGGACTGAACGAACTTCCTGACGAATACTTCGAGGGTGACAATGAAGCATTGCGATTAAGTAAAGGAGTTTTACATGAAGTTGTGTGTGCTTTACCAGGAATAGACGAGGCAATGAGCTACGCCGAAGTTATGAAGTAGGTTGCTGTTTCCAGTATTTTTGACTGAGATATTTTATAATTCTTCAAATTTATTTTGCAGGCTTGTAAAGTCAATGAATTTTTCCGTTGTAATTTTTGACACGGCGCCTACGGGACATACACTTCGTCTGTTATCATTCCCTCAAGTTGTGGAAAAAGGTCTTGGAAAATTATTACGCCTTAAACTTAAAATTACTCCTTTTATTGCACAATTCGGAAATCTTGTTGGCATGCCCGTTAATGCAGATTCCTTGACACAAAAACTTGATGAAATGTTAAAAATCATTCGACAAGTTAATGAACAATTTCGCGATCCAGTAAGTAAATAGATAATCTGTCTTCAACAAAAAAATAGCTTACAACTTATTTGCAGGATGAAACTACATTTGTTTGTGTTTGCATTGCTGAGTTTTTGTCCTTGTATGAGACTGAGCGTTTAGTGCAGGAATTGTCCAAATGTCGCATCGATACCCATAATATAATTGTAAATCAATTATTATTTATGCAAAAAGATCAAAAGCCTTGCTTAATGTGTGCTTCTAGGTACAAGGTAAAATAAGATTTTTATTTACGTAACTCGAATCATATACATTAAATCTTTGTTGCAAAACATTTATTTTAATAATCTCTATTTTAGATCCAAGAGAAGTACTTGAACCAAATCGCTGATTTGTATGAAGATTTTCATATAACTAAACTTCCGCTTTTAGAGAAAGAAGTACGTGGGCCGGATAATATAACAACTTTTTCTGAAAATTTGATAAAACCATACTTGTAATAAATAAAATATCAGAACTCCTTACTGATTTCTGTTTTTTAAATAAATATAGATGATTCATACAGTACTCAGTGGAGACTTTTGCAATATAAATGGTAATAAATCTGCAGTTTCTAAACTGCTGATTGGATTTATATGAAACATCATTAGAGGAATACTTAGGCTTGACAGCCGTCTGGCTTAAACTGGTCACTTGCATTTGGCCAAAGTTGACCACCTGGCATTGAATAAAACTTCTTAAGCTTGTAACTTTCAAAAATTATCTGATTTTTATATGATATTCTAAATTCAAAATTCTTAAGAAATAATTACTCATTTGTGTTTCTGTATCTTTCGGAACATAGAAGACATTTGAATTAAGAAAAAACAAATTTTTGTCTTGACTTTTTTTAGTATATCGCCTTTAAAACTTTTTAGTTTATTGTTAGATTTTAAATTAAAAGGTAGCATTAAATTTTGACAAAATTCTAAATAAAAATGAGGAAAGAATTAATATCTGCATTCGCGGAATGGGGAAAAACCTAAGAAATCAAAATTTTAAAATTTCCCTGAAAATGGCATGTTTTTTACATTGTTTTCAATTTCCTAATTGTTTTCAATTTAACCAAAAAAAAGGGAGTCCATTAGAAATGTAGTTGGAGTCAATTATTTTTGTATTTTGGACATGAGCCCTACATTCAGCAATGCCCGAAAATCATTAATTTTCTAAATATTTTTTATGTTTAAGCGCTTATAAAAATTGTTGACGGTATATTTTGAAAGCTTCATCAATATCATTTAATTGTGCAGAAAGTTTTAAAAAATGTTAACTAAAACTTAAGATATCGTTTTCATAAATGCGGACCTACGCACAGCTTTTCTGAAAAAATTCAAAATTTGGGGGAAATATTCAGGCCTGTCACAGAAACCAAATCCGATCGAAATGATTTCAATTCCGTAATTAGGTTCTTCAGAAAACGAAGATTTTGCTCGAAATGAAACCACTTTAATTTTAGTGCTCGGAATTGAAATTTTCTCCATGTGAAAGCTTAAAAATCTGATTTAAACAATTTTATTTCAACAAAGAAAAATGTTTTTAAACCATTTATTTACATTGGTAAGAATAAATTTTACATTGTTCCAATACAATTTTATAACATTTATGAAACGAAAATTCAAATTGTTAAGGAAAAAAGTTTCTGCCAAATGGTTTGAAAGAAAAATACAAGTTTCTACACATACCAGGTTAAGAGTGCTAAAGGCCTGCAGATATCCCCACAGCTGGAAGTTTGCCAAAGTTAAAATGATTCCAAAGCCGGGCAAAGATCTTACCAAGGCAGAATCATACAGGCCAATAAGTCTGCTATCAACAATGTCAAAACTTTTCGAAAAACTGCTCATGTCAAAATTGTCCCCAATTCTAATTGGTAGTGGGTGCATCCCAGATCATCAATTTGGTTTTAGAAGTCAACATAGCACCATTCAACAAACGCACAGATTGGTTCAATGTATGAGAAGAACATTTGAAGAAAAGAAATACTGTTCTGCACTGTTTATTGACATTTCGCAGGCATTTGATAAAGTGTGGCATGAAGGCCTAATTTTAAAATTAAAATTATCTACCAATAAATTTTCTGAATTTATTAGAAAGTTACATTACTACCCGGAAGTTCACGGTTGTGGAAGGAGAATTCATGAGTGCGCCCGAATCTATATCATCCGTTGTGCCACAGGGGAGCATACTGGGGCCAGTTTTGTATTTGATTTATACTTCTGATATGCCTTTGGGCAGTAATATCCCTACATCTACGTTTGCCGATGATACAGCCTGCCTAAGTATGCACGAAAACCCGATATCTACAAGAACATATTACACAACTGGAACTTTGGTTAAAATTATGGAGAATTAAGGTAAACGAGCAAAAGTGTGTTCAGGTAACATTTACCCTGCGAAGAGATACTTGTTCCCCAATTCGAATCAACAATCAAGTTGTTTCTCAACATTCACATGTAAAATACCTTGATCGAAGACTTACATGGAAACACCATATTGACTAACAGCTAATACAAATGAAAATTAAACTAACTCAGATATATTGGCTGATTGGTAGAAACTCAACACTCAACCTAGACTGCAAACTTTTACTATACAAGTCGCTTTTGAAGCCAATATAGTGCTACTGAACTCAGTTATGGGGGATTTCTTCAGCTTCTAATGTCGAGAGCATCCAACGAAGGCAAAACAAAATTTTACGTTTGATAACATCGGCTCCATGGTACATCAAAAACTCAAATATACATCGCGATTTGAATATGCCACTAGTGATTGAAGAAATTGCAAAATACGCAGGCAAATATTTAATAAAACTCGAGTCACATCCTAATCCGCTTTCTCGTAGCATCTTGAATTTTACTGGTCACATCCGCCTAAAAAAGAGGGAAACAAGGGCTGTTATACTCAACACTCCAGATGGGATTTCTTGAAAATATATATATTTTTTTCTTTTTTTTTCATTATCACATTATGTATTATTTATAACTATCACTAAGTTTATGTCCGACAGTGGTCGGGCCTAATACTTATATTTTAGATTTAAGATTTGAATACCTATTGTTAGTTCATATTTGAAGATACAATAAATAAATAAATGTATTAAAAAAAATTTTCTTTCTACAAGTTTCTTTGGTGTACTTGTGCCTACCTTGACTGATGCTTTCAAGGACTTTAAACTTTTGTTATTCTCAAGTTTGTTTTTGAATTTACTTTCTTTTTTTTTGGGATTCTTTCAATATTTTTACAACTATTTATAAATTCTTTGAGAGGTTATGTTATATATTTAAATGTATGGCCAACTTCCTAAACGCAAGTTGCAATTCATATTTACAATGGATACACTTCGTAAAAATATATGTAAACTTTCTGGCAACTTCCAATGTTCCTAATCGCTACTCATTTTAATGAGTACCAGTTGTCAAAATCGCGCTATGCGAGTTGCATAGCGACGTTCCTAAATGCCGATAAAATGCAAAAAATGTCTCCGCAAGGCAAGGTTGCTCTTAATACATGGATTGTGCATTGCAACTTGCGTTTAGGAAGTCGGCCTATATCTTAGTTGTTCAAGTGTATCTATTTCACCAGTTTTTATACTACGGAGCTTTTACTTCAAGACATTTGTTTGTTGTAACAAGGTCTTTTAAAACTTTCGCATCCATATTTAATAGCGTCAAATGTCAGATCAGTTATCGGGTATTAGAACAGGTGATCACATCAGTTATTAGGTATTAGATCAGGTTACAGATCAGATATCAGGTATTCGAACAAGTTATCAGATCAGTTAACAGGAATCAGATCAGTTAATAGGTATTAGAACAGGTTATCCGGTATCCGAACATGTTATCAGAACAGGTTATCAGATCAGTTATCAGGTATTAGAACAGGTTATCAGATAAGTGAACAGGTATCAAAACAGGTTATCAGATCAGCTTGTCAGTTAATGTTATCAGATCGGTGTTATTAGGTGCTGATCAGATTATCAGATCAGGCTTTAGACATCTAACTAAGGACGGGCTTACATCTATGTGCCATGTGCCACACAAACGTAAAATAAGCGTAACCAACTAATTATTAATGAAAAAATGTTTTATTCAGATATGATTTTATTAAGTTAAACAACAACAACAACAACACGACAAACACGTCGTCAAAACCGTCTGGTAAAAGACTGCGTTCGCCGGACGACAAACCATTGCCTAAGCGGCCTAAGGCTAATAGCAATATTGGTGTTAGGTCGTTTAGTGAGGTTGCGAAAGACAACCTCATAATGGCCGTTGTCGACAGGGGAGATATGGATGGAACCATCCCCAGGGGCAAGTGGAGTACTGTGGAAGCTAAGCTTGCAACCACGTACTACCAGGTCCTTGCGGAGAATCCAGGCTTACCTCCCGTGTGTCGCGATGCAGGCTGGTATCAAGGCAGGGTCAAGCTGATGGCCTTTGGAGACCAAAGATCGGCGGACCTGTACAAGGCAGCTATCAGCAGGATGGGAGAGCCGTGGCCGGGTGCGAAAATCGATCTTGTCAACAAGAGCGACATTCCATCCCGACCACGCGCGCATGCATGGATTCCGGCATTCCCAGACACGGCTGAAGCAGCGATAAAGTTGTTAAAGGACTGTAATCCCTCACTTCCAACCGGAAACTGGAAGATGGGGAGGTTCGGTGAGGCGGAGGGGGACAGACGTGGTGTAATTATTATACTAAACGCTGAAACCCTTCCTCACTTGGCCAAGTCCAATAATATCTTATCGTACGCCTTTGGACAGGTTACGCTGAAGGTGTACAAAGGAGATCAGTCTCCAGTGACGGATAAATCCAAGACAGTGTGTGGAAACGCTGTGGAGGAAGAATCTGAAGAGGAGGAGAAGAAGGCCAGCTTGCGAGAATCTTCGGAAAAGGATGGCTATATTACATCCGATTCTGAAATTCTCGGAGGCGCCTCAGGCCTGTTCGACGCTGATCACGGCGAAGACAGTGACCTTCTTCTTGAGACTGACGACGAGTCCGATAAAACGGTCGTGGAGATGGATTTCGTAGCGGATGTTGAACCTGCTGCAGATAAATCTCCACCACTCTAAAGCAGCCTCAGCGGCTCTTCAGCTTCGCTTGACAACATGCGAAGTTGACATAGTCCTAATCCAAGAACCCTGGATTAGTGGTGGCAGGGTTTGCGGACTAAGGACCAAAGATTTTAAGATGCTAGCCGTCAAGAATGAAGGTAACAATAGAACCTGCATCTTGGCAAGGAACCACCTTAATACATTTTTATTATCTAACTTCAGCGGCAGAGACATAACGGCGGTTAGCGTGGAAGTCGGAGATACATGCTACTGGCTGGCGTCGGTGTACTGCGCTCACGATGATCAAGGTCCTCTACCGTCGGTAGTGGTGAGAAACTTTGTGGATGCGGCGGTAAACGCTGGTCACCATATCATCCTGTGCTGTGATGCCAACGCACATCATACTATCTGGGGAAGTACGGACACTAATGAAAGAGGTGAGGAACTTTTTGAATTTGTAGTTAGTGCTAACCTTAACATTTGTAATAGAGGTCAAGAACCTACTTTTATAACAAGGAACAGACAGGAAGTCCTGGATGTTACCTTTTCGTCTGATTCGGTAGCCGATAGGATCATGAATTGGCGTGTACTTCAGGAACATTCCTTTTCTGATCATAGGTTTATTGAGTTTAGTATTAGGGAGCGGGCACCTGTGGTAGAAATCTCCCGAAATATTAGGCAGACAAACTGGCGTCTGTATAGGACCATTTTTTCTAGACAATTAAGAGTGATTGGAGACTCGTCACTTTTAGAAACTTCTGATTTGGATTGTGAGGTTGATAACATTACTACAATCTTCAAAAATGCAAGAGAGTCGTCTTGCCCTTTGAATAAGCCAAGGGGGAAAAAGAAACCGCCTTGGTGGAATAGAGAGTTACAATTGTGTAGGTGTACATGTAGAAAACTCTTCAATAAGGCTAAATCATCCAGAAATGAACTGGACTGGATAGCTTATAAGGGTAAATTAAAAGAGTATAAAAAGCAGATAAGAATCGCTAAAAATACAACATGGAAGAAGTTTTGTGAAAATATTGAAAATATTTCAGAAGCCTCTCGCATGAGAAAAATTTTGTCCGCTACTCCCTGCACCCTGGGGTATTTGAAGAATCCCAATGGGACGTGGACTACATCCAGCGAGGAGTCGTTAAGAACCCTGCTGGACACTAATTTTCCGGATAACTCAGTGTCTGAGATTCAGACATCTGATCCTTACCCCATACCTGCGGAAAATATATCTGACATCGTCAATATGCAGACATTAAATTGGGCTCTGAGAAGTTTCAAGCCTTACAAGTCACCAGGACCTGACGGTATCATACCGGCTGAGATATGGAAAGTATCGAATCTCGTAGCCCCAAAGCTACTGAGAATTTACACCAGTTGTCTAAAACTGGGTTATGTTCCTGAAAAGTGGAGGGAAGCGAGAGTGGTCTTTATACCGAAGGCTGGTAAAAGCTCTCACACCACACCGAAGGACTTCAGACCTATAAGTCTATCATCCTTTCTTCTGAAAACATTAGAAAGGATGGTTGATCATTATATCCGCAAAACCATCAATAGTAAACTACTTTCCCCGCATCAACATGCATATCAAACGGGAAAGTCAACAGAATCGGCTCTACATGAGCTGGTTGGCACGATAGAGAAATCTCTTTCTGTAGGTGAATATACCTTTGTAGCCTTCGTGGATATTGAGGGGGCTTTTAATAATATATCTCCAGATGCGATAATTGAGGCATTGTCGAATCTGGGGGTTGGCGCGGGATTGTGTAAGTGGGTTCAAAATCTACTAACTCACCGTAGGATAACTGCGGCTCTAGGAGCTTCTAGGCAGACCCGCTTTGTAAATAGGGGTACACCACAGGGAGGAGTTCTTTCACCACTATTGTGGAATTTAGCTCTGAATCCTGTGCTGCTATCTCTGGAATCGCGGGGGTGCAGAATCGTGGCTTATGCTGATGATGTGGCAATAGCTGTAAGAGGAAAATTCCTCACAACATTAAGGGACATCCTACAGGATGGTCTTTTATATCTAACAAAATGGGCGGAGAAACGTGGGCTCGCCGTTAATCCTAATAAAACGGAACTAGTCCTTTTCTCCAGGAAGTATAAGATACCTGATTTCCGGCCTATAACACTTAATAATACGCAGATAAAAGTGTCCAACACTGCAAAATATCTGGGTGTCATTCTTGATTCAAAGCTGAGTTTCAAAGCGAATATTCTAGAAAGAGTGAAAAAAGCAACAATTTCACTATATCTATGCAAAAAATCCATAGGGAAGAATTGGGGTCTTACCCCAAAGATTGTTCATTGGATCTATACTGCAATAGTACGTCCAATTCTCATGTATGGCATCATCGTGTGGTGGCCATCCCTGGAGAAAAAGACGTATCTACACACCTTACACAAGGTGCAAAGACTTGCATCCTTGTATGTAACCAGTGCTATTCGCACCACTCCTACGGATGCACTGGGGATGCTTCTTCATCTACTACCATTAGATCTAGTAGGGAAGGAGATGGCAACGTCCTCGGCAATCCGTCTTAGATGTGTTTCTCTGTGGAACGGAAATGGAACCGGCCACTGCAGAATACTAGATGGTGAAGTTAGGGGATGGAGGATTGACCAAACCTCCCCTGCTCTACTACACGAACGTCTTTATAAAACCTGGATACCATCTACAGAAATGTGGATGAATGGAACTCCGGGTAGAAGAAAAAGCGTTAATTTTTATACGGACGGCTCCAAAACACATGAGGGTGTGGGCTATGGGGTCTTTTCGAGGGCTTTAGGTCTTCGCATTGCAAGGCGACTTCCAGATCACTGCAGTGTCTTTCAGGCAGAGATCCTTGCTATAAGAGAAGTTGCGAACTGGTTAAAAGTGAATGTCACTTCAACGACTTTAATTAACATTTACACCGATAGTCGAGCAGCTATTATGGCCCTTGAATCCTCGCTTCTAAGAACAACAACAGCCCTCGACTGCCGATCATCTCTAAATGAGATGGCAGAGCAGTTTGATATTAGGATCATCTGGATCCCGGGGCATAGAGGCTTACAGGGGAATTCTAGGGCTGACGAGCTTGCTAGAATTGGGACAACCTTACAGGTTCCACCGGATTTGGAATGTGTAGGTCTACCCCTAATCTCTTGCAAACTCAGACTTAGGCGCAAGACGGAGGATGAAACAAATAGAAGGTGGGTCACAAGAAATGATTGCGTGATCACAAGGCAGTTATGGACTCACCTAAATAGGGAAGGTACGGATTACCTAATTTCAAAGAATAGGAAACAAATCTCGATTCTAGTGTCCGTGTTAACCGGACACTGTCTCATAGGCAGGCATGCACAAAGGCTAAGGGTTGAACACAACGACTTTTGCCGTAGCTGCCAAGATATTGATGAAGGGGAAAGCATAGAACATTTTCTTTGTCACTGTCCTGGACTTGCAGGAAAGAGAATGGCCACAATGGGCGCTCTTGAATTCAGGGAACTTTCTGACGTTGCTGGTGTTAAACTTCAACGTATTAGCAGCTTTATACTGAGCTCTGGATGGTTCGACGGTGGGGACTCCGCATAAGCAGAGTCTCCGTGGTATCACAATGGACCAAAACGGTCTAAGTGAGTCCGGGTTTCTGACTGCCACCCCTACCTAACCTAACCTAAGTTAAACAATTTCAGAGATAATTAACAGACAATTTTATAGAATCCAACATGATTGCAAACTGTTTAAATCAATAAATACATGTCTGAATCAAACAGATTTTCATTAATAATTAGTTGGTTACGCTTTTTTGGGCAAATGACACACAAGAAATGCCAGAGTCAACTCAGCCTAATTATAAAAAATAAATTCAGTGAAGTGCGACTTTGACCCGCGCACGAAGGGTTCCGTACTGGCACAAGATTTGTAATTCAATACGAACAATATAAACTATAGTTTTGGCATTTTTTTCGTTTTTGGGTTTTTTCGGTTTTAAGCGTTTTTTGAGTTTGGGGGTTTTTGAAAATTTTTATTGAATTTATTGGCGCTTTCTGAGTTTTGGCACTTTTTTCACGTTTTGGCGATTTTTTTTGGTTTTTGAAGTTTTTTTAATTTTGGCAATTTTTATTATTTTGGCGTTTTTTTATTTTGGCGTATTTTTAATTTTGCCGTTTTTTCATTAAAGCTAATTTTTTTTTGGTTTTGGAGATTTTTTTAGTTTTGGCACTTTTTTTCGTCTTGAGGATTTTTTTCTGTTTTTGGCGTTTATTTAAAATTTTGGCGATTTTTTTTGTTTTGGCGATTTTTTTTAATTTTGGCGATTTTTTTCATTTTGGCGATTTTTTTTTCACATAAACAATTATTTTGGTTTTGGCGATTTTTTTCGGTTTTTGGCGTTTTTTTATATTGGCGATTTTTTTTCATTTAAACGATTTTTTCGAATTTGGCGATTTATTTTAGTGCTAGAATTTTTTTTTAATTATGTCGATTTTTTGCAAATTTTTGGCGATTTTTTCAGGTTTTGGCGATTTTTTTCGGTTTGGCGATTTTATAATTTTCGGATTTTTTAGTTTTACCGTTTTTGAAAATTTCAAGAGTTTACCTCTTACGGTCTCCAAGATATAGCAAGTTGTCAAAATTACATAGTCAAAATTGCAGTAACTGATGGACCACCCTTTAATTTAAATTATTTAATATTTTAATGTTTATTGTTGTAGTCTATATAAAAATACACTAATTTATAAATTTCAAGTGTCAATATACATATGTACATACAATTGTATGTATATTACATGAGATTTTAACATTTTTCGTCGCTCGTTTTGGAGCACCCTTTCATTTCTAATTCTCATGTATTTGTTGTTGTAGTGGCCAAGTTTCTACATACTCTGTCCAAATTTCAGATCCGTAGCTCTTACGGTTCCTGAGAAAATATCGTGTGACGGACAGACGGACACGGTAGCGAAAACAATAGGGTACCTTTTTTCACCTTTGGTGTAATTATATAATCGCCAAACCGAAAAAAATCGCCAAAACCTGAAAAAATCGCAAAATCGAAAAAAATTTACAAAATTAAAAAAAAATTCTAGCACTAAAATAAATCGCCAAATTCGAAAAAATCGTTTAAATGAAAAAAAAATCGCCAATATGAAAAAAACGCCAAAAACCGAAAAAAATCGCCAAAACGCGAAAAATGCGCCAAAACCAAAATAATTGTTTATGTGAAAAAAAATCGCATAAGTAGTAGGGAACTGGGCATCCTGCCCCAATTAAACTTGCAAAATTGTTGGCTGAAATTGTTAAATTGTGGCTGAAATTGTTAAATTTGGGTAATTAAAATTTGAAAATTGTTAAATTCTTGGAAATGTGTGAAATTTGATACCTGCGAGGGTGGTTCAATAAGTCCGTCCAAATTTTTGTTTACATAAGGAGTTTTTTGTTTACATTAACTTTGTGGGAACGGGTGATTTTTTTTTTGGGTAGTATTAATTGTGGGAACGGGTGATTTTTTTTGTGGGTGTGGTTTAAGGGATTTTATATGATTAAGATTTCTCAAGTGTATATGCCGACGGGAAAATCATGAAAATGATTTTTCCTAATACCAATGGTGAAAATAGTGATTATTAATTTTTCCTAATGCCTACGGCAATGCATGATAAGTTTTCCTAATGCCTACGGCAATGCATGATTATTATTTTTTCAAATGCCTACGGCAATACATGAGTATTATTTTTTTCAAATGCCGACGGCAAAACACATTTTTATTTTTTTCAAATGCCGACGGCAAAACATGATTATTATTTTCTAGTACAAAAGGGAAAATTGCCAGTGTTGCCAGACTATAGAAATTCGTTATCGTAATACTATATCAGTAATATCAGAGAAAAAAGATTTGATGACTACTACGCGATTCTCATATGAATCGGGAGAATGTGTGTATGATTTCCTCACGCTAATAAATTATTTATAAATAAAATAATTAAATAAATTAATAAACAATTAATTTAATTATTTTATTTATTTATAAAATGTTCTCTTGTATATGAACACCCTATACTTGTGTGTGGATGATCCAGCTAGTTTGTCGCTGGTATTTATTTATTTGTTTAAGAAATATAATTGTATGTATGTATGTATGTATGTATGTATGTGTATGTATGTATGTATTTATGTATGTATGTATGTGTGTATATTTGTTTGTGTATGTATGTATGTATGTATGTGTGTATATTTGTTTGTGTATGTATGTATGTATGTATATGTGTATTTGTATGTATGAGTGAGGATGCTTGTGCGTAAAATATTTTGTAGAATACATTTGTATTTTGCAACGTAATCATTTTCTTTGTCTAAGATTATTTTAAAGCAGCAAAGTTTCAATTAAGTACAGTCATCAGCAGAGAAACAAAAAGTAAATATGCTGCAAGTATGCAATAAAGTTAACTCTCCTCCCACTTCCTTTTCTTTCATTTATGTAGTTTGTATTTGAAATAAGAAAACACTTGTACATTCTTTTATTTGGTATACATTTATTGTTTAAAATTTTTAAATTTTATAATAATACATACATATGTAAATTCATATTTTAAGAAGTAATAAATTCATTTAAAGCAAGACATTTCTTTTGTTAGTAAAATAGCATTTTTTAATGCGCAAACACCAAAATTATGATAACTACAATAAAGATATTCTGGATACTTGATTTCCATTTGTTTAAAGTTGATGCAGCCTATATCCTCAACGTTAGAAATTTTTCGGTGTAACATTTTTTCCAGCCATCGTCTTTTTTCTTCACCTTTTACATAAATTGTTGAACATCTTGCGTTTGCTTTTAAAAAATTGCAAACGCTTTGAAGTGAAACTGATCCAGCAGTCCAGTTTAGGTGATGATAGTTTTTTGTTAGCCACTTTGCTTCTCTTTGCTTTTTTATTGATAACCATTTAAAATCAAATGGGGATTTTATAATGAAATGGTTATATTCATAATTGTTGAAAACAATCGCTACTTCTTTTGCGATGAAATCATTTGAATTACTCGTGAAATCTTGTAAGTCTATAAAAATTATGTTGTTATCCATATTTCTCAATTTATAAGACTTTTCGAACTTGTCCTTTGATAGGTATATATTCTATTATACGATCATGAATAAGAATGCAGTAAGCTGTTGTCTTTGCTGCAATATTAGTTGCTGTTTCAAATTCTATTTTTATATCAATCGGTCCATTATTGAGTGATTCATTCTGATGACTGACATCTACTACAATAATAGGAGCTTTTATCTTAAACTCTGGTGCAGTTAGAAGCGGTTGAGATTCTTTCATATAATAACTTTGTTGAAATCTTATATACATATCATATAGAATTGCATATCGTTCATTTTTAAACTTTATGTTAAGATCATCATATGGATATGAGACTGAATTTAAATGTACTTTTAAATTAGTCAAATCACAATGAACAAACTTATTTTCTTGTTGAAAAGCAATCAATACAAACCGTGGACGTTCTATATTTGCAGCCAGTTTAACATTCCAAATATGGCTAGTTCCTATGTTTAATTGTGGATTAATATGACAATCCCAACTGCGAAATGCCATAGGTATAGAAGTACCATTATTAATAATTTTTATCATATTCAATTTGCTAAAGTCCGATAATTGTACATGTGGGATTCTCCATGAGATGAGTGAAATTGTAAGTTTAGCTTTTTCAATAGAAACACTCGAGCGCACAAGATCTTCATCGTTTTTATTGCGCAAGAGTATCAATTCATGTTTTCCACTTAGTACAACTTTGTTGTAGTCTTCAGCGAATCCTAGAAGCATTTTTAGAGGTACATAGAAATTGAAAAATCCGTTTACAAGAGTGACATCGTCAATTTTGTTCCATCCAGCATTTTGCATCACGTTGCTTTCAGTTGGTGACATAGAAACCAAATTTTTTATGGTGCTTGTGGCTCCTAAATATCTTGTATGATCAATTTCAATTCCATTGAGCTCATAGCGAATTTCATCAAACAGATATGCCACAAAGTTGTTTTTTAGTATAAAGTTTTTTGAAGATGACGAAGATTTTGTCGTATTATCATCAGCAACAAACCCTTCCACATAAATGTAGCTCTCACTGGGTAGCACGTACAAATCTTGATTTTGTATTGAAATTCTAATTTCATCATTATTGTTGTAAGACTGTAAGTATGGTACATATGTATGATAGTCCTTTTTGATTATATTTTCATCAGACTTTTTGATTATATTTTCATCAGACAAAGGTTTATCTAAGACATCTATTATTGAACTCATTTTGTCTTTAATTTCAAATTCAATGACTTCAGAAAATTTTTATTTGATGTTCTTAGAGCTTTTTGTTGAGCTGATCGCTTTAATGTTGTTGTTGTTTTTGCTGCTATATTTTTTAATGTATTTGTGTTGTATATTAGCATTATTTAGTTGGCCTTAAATGTATTCGTATTGTAATTTCCTCTCCTCGGAAATTAATTAAATCACCGTGTTGATCAATTACGCGTAGAGCTAGTAGCTAGCATTATTTAGTTGGCCTTAAATGTATTCGTATTGTAATTTCCTCTCCTCGGAAATTAATTAAATCACCGTGTTGATCAATTACGCGTAAAGCTAGTGAACTTATCTCTCTGGTGTTCACAGGTAAATAGATGAGATTTCTTGGAACCTCGTCTATTTTATAGCCTGGAGGCACATTTATCGGAAATTCATGAAGTGTATGCGATTTGGAGTTATTCGTATATGTGTTAATAGCGATACTACTTTCAATTCGCAAGAGATTCACTTTAAAAATATTAACTGGAAGATCTGAGTAATAATATTTGTTTGGTGTTAGGATTTTGCTATTGAATCCTAAAAGTTTTCCAATTGTGTTGTCCTTATTAAAATATACAGGATCCTTGGAACTATTAACTTTAACTTGCATTGTGTTGTTATTGGCTTCAATAAAAATCTTATTTGCTGGGCAAAGTCGTTTGTATTGCTCTTCTATAAAATCAACTATATCATTTAATTCGTAAGATCCAATTGGTATTTAAATTTTATGTTCTCCTATATGAAACATATTGTTGTAAGTGTCTACATTTGGAATACTGTTGTATGAATGAAAATCAGTTAGAGCACACTCATATGCATCATGTAATTCAATAGGAGGGAAGTAACTAGCAGATAATTCTGATGAGTTGGAGCTCAGAGTAAGTGTTATTGACATTATAACAGACTGATTACAATTAAATAAATTTTAGTACACAGTATGGTTTATAAGCATAATTTACATATTTATTTCATTTTCTTATTTTAAAATTAACATTAGTTTCTTAATATTAATGCTATTATTGTTCTTGATATGATGCTGTTGGTGATTTAGTTTTTCTTCCAACTATAATATTTCATCTTTACTTATCCAAGAATTGTGTTGATCTGAAAATCCTAGCCATTTAACATATACTTCCTTCGCTTTAGTTTTGAGAACCTTTTCAACTAAATATGTATTTGGAAATCTAGTTTTTGAAAGTTCATCAGTATAGAATCCACCTTTAATAGGATTACCAAGATAATCTTCTAATATGTATGTTGCAGGATTTGTATTTTGAACTTTGATAATTGTGAATATTTCTGTGGTCCAATTTGGAGTATAACCTTTTTCAAAGATATGCTTATATTTGCTTATGCGAACATGATCTCCTACATTAAATTTCGACATTTTATACATCTTCAAATGACTGTATACTGTATTAAGCAGCTTTTGCTCATTTGTTGAGTTGACTTTAATAGGAGACATTTTAATTGTGCGATGAAATTTTTTATTGTATGCATTAACTAAATCTTTGTGTATATCAATCCACTTATATGAACCATTATAGCTAAATTCTTTCCACATCATTCCTTTCAATGTTCTATTAAATCGTTCTACAATTGATGCTTTCATACTGCTATATGTTGAGTAGTGATTAATGTCGTATTTATGCATTAATTTTTCAAAGTTTTTGTTGAAAAATTCTTTACCATCATCTGTTTGTAAGTTTTTTGGTACTCGCCCCATTTCAAAAATATCTGCCATTGCCTTGGTTGTTTCGAGTGCAGTTTTTGTTTTTAGCGGTACTGCCCATGCAAATTTTGAAAATGTGTCGATTACAGTCAACAAAAATCGATAATTTTTATTTCTTTAGAATAGTTCCCCATTTCAACTAAATCAGCTTGCCAAAGATCATCAATTCCTTTCATTACAACTCTGCGACGCACAAAATGTTTTCGTGCTTGCTTATGGAGTTCGTTTACTAAATTTCTTTTTGAAGACATTAAGTTATTTTTACTGATTTTTTGGAGAGTGTTGTGATCTACTTGAAGGACTTTCAGCTATTGATACAAACATGTAATTTTCCAATCTATAAATTTTCTCATTAAGCTGCTCAATTTGTTCTTCAAAGGATGTTTTAATTTTTTGGATATCTTTTTGAATTTTATAATTTTTTTCTATATCTAATTTTATTTCACGTTGTAGTTCTTCCATTTGCATTTGAAGATCTTCTTGAATTACAGTATTGTCTGCCTTAAAGTATGTTAATAATTTCTCTTCTAGTTTTTCGATTTGAGTTTGCAGAAACAATTTATTGATAACATCGTTTTCCTCCAGAGCTTCTGCAACATTTTTGATCCTTTTGTTTTGGACATCAATGTTGTTGTTTGTATCCACAAAGAACCCCAACAGTTTAGGTGCATTTTTCAAAGAAATTATGTTGCTAGTATCGTTTAAGTAGTGTCCAAATTTATCAACAGACATGCTTTATATACTTTATTAAAGTTAATGTATTATATTCGCTTCACGTAGCTCTTCAATAATTGATACAATCTCGTTATTGTGATTAGTATGACCTGCACCTTGTGATGCGAGCAGTAGTCGAAGTCGATCTACTAACTCATTTGGATCATCCCAGTATATATAGTTGGGCTTATGAATATTAAATTCCATCATTCCATCACCGAAATAGCTACCTTTTGGCTTAGATCCTGTTGATTGGGGTAAATTCTTCTGGTTTTTCTCGTCAATAAATTTCTTAATAATATGTTTATATTTATAACCTCTAGTACCCTTTATTTGACCATCAGGTGTATAGTCTCTTCTATATGCATTAGTAGTAATTAAAATCTTTTTATAAATTTCGAGTTCAAATTTATCATAATTTTTTGGTATTTTATGAAACATTAGAGAAAATAGCCCTGGTGTTAGGGCCCATATTTGACCACCAACTTGTATTTTATCTTCATTAAGTTTGAGCGTACTATCACCAAATTTCCATTCATTATTGAAATCTTTATGTGGACCATAGTTTGTATCTAGTTCATTTCTTCCTTCCAAGACTGATAAGTCAGTATAAGTATCTTCTGTATTGGAAGTCTCTGAGTAAAAATCATCATCATCATCATCGCATCATCATTTACAGTATTAGCATCATTTAATGAGATGGTATTATCAAATATTGTTCCTTCAGCTAGTTTCTTTGGTGTACTTGACTCTATCTTGACTGATGTTTTTTCAGGCTTAAGACTTGTATTATTTTCAACTTCTACCTTCATTTTACTTTCTTCTTTCATGGGAATTCTTTTAATTTTTTTAGAACTATTTATGAATTCTTTGAGTGGTTCTGTTATAGGTTTAAATGTATCTCTTAGTTGTTCATGTGTATCTATTTCACCAGTTTTTATACTACGAAGCTTTTTCTTTGAGACATTTCTTGTCAACACCAATTGTTTTAAAATTTTCTCATCCATACTTAATAATAGTAAATAACAGGTATCAGCTTTAGATTAGGTATCAGCCTTTTAGGACCTGGTCTGGTTTTCAGATCAGCTTTTTAGGACCTGGTCTGGTTTTCAGATCAGCTTTTTAGGACCTGGTCTGGTTATCAGATCAGCTTTTAAGGACCTGGTCTGGTTATCAGATCAGCTTTTTAGGACCTGGTCTGGTTATCAGATCAGCTTTTCAGGACCTGGTCTGGTTATCAGATCAGCTCTTTAGGACCTGGTCTGGTTATCAGATCAGCTTTTTAGGACCTGGTCTGGTTATCAGATCAGCTTTTCAGGACCTGGTCTGGTTATCAGATCAGCTTTTCAGGACCTGGTCTGGTTATCAGATCAGCTTTTTAGGACCTGGTCTGGTTATCAGATCAGCTTTTCAGGACCTGGTCTGGTTATCAGATCAGCTTTTCAGGACCTGGTCTGGTTATCAGATCAGCTTTTTAGCACCTGGTCTGGTTATCAGATAAGCTTTTCAGGACCTGGTCTGGTTATAGCAAATAGATGTATGAAGTTTAAAGTTAGATTAATAACTAAAGTGAATGTTTATCAAGAGTAGTTTATATAGTTATGAAATACTCAAATTGCTTTCTGTAGCGACCATTATTTAATTCATTATCTTTGCTTATCACCAAAAATCCATATTTATCCTTCCAACACTCTCGACAAATTTCTTGGAACTTTTCATAACTCATATCGCTGCCAACATGATCCCTATAAACATGCTTCATATTCGTCTCATCTTGCTTAAACATTATAATAACATTTGCATTGTCTCTTATTAAATGCTTGGGAATTCTAGTATAAGTTTTACATAAGTAAAATGAATCAACATCCCTATGTCGCCCCATACAAAAATATGTACGTATATTATTCTGCTTTTCACATGCAACATCATCAAATATCATAATTGAATTAGTTTTAGCTTCTTCAGGTGGAATAACTGATTCATTATCTGTAAATGTATAATATCCCATTCCTTTAATTGGTGAAATTAGTTTCTTCAGATATTCATATTTGGGCTGATATAAAGATTTTGAGTATAAATAGATGTTTTCAAACTTGAGTCCATTACGGCTTTCTAGTAAGCCAATCATAACATTAGTCTTTCCACAATTTGATGGTCCCACTATTAGAGCACGAATAGAATTTGGTAAGAGGGGGCTGTGCTTTATTTTTGAAGTAATGTTCGATGATTGATCAATATTACGAACTAAAATATTTTTATGTTGTTTCACTAACTGCATTTTTGTAACTAAATGCATTTCATAATTGTTACCTCTTATTATAGAAAAAATTAGATAATATGGTTATACGATATCAGAAAACGTTTAGTCATAAAAACACCTTCGTTGGAGGAGATATAGTAGATAAAATACTAAACGCTCTACCTGATGAACTTCATCTTCCTGGATATCAGTACTGTGGACCTGGAACAAAACTACAAAAACGTTGGAATCGAGTTTTATCAAAAGATAGTAGTCTTGCTGAAAAATCATTTGCATATATGGTTACTAACGCAATGAAAGCCAAAACAAAATTTGGTATGGGTGTGGAGAAAAAGAAAAATGTTGGAAGGAACAAGCTAAATGATAAAAAACTGTTTAGAACATCAATTAGAGCTGCAACAAAAATACTAAATAAGGAAAAGCCATTAGATATTAACTCAGCTATTAAAATTGCACGAAAAACTATCAACAAATCATTAAAAGGAAAAAAATCTCAAATTATAGTACCACGTGTAATACGTGTCCCAAAAATTGGTGGATTTTTGCCTCTAATACCGATTTTAACTGCTCTGGGTGCAATTGGTAGTCTAACAACTGGAGGTGCTGCCATAGCTAAAGCTGTAAATGCAACAAAGAATGCCAAAAATCAACTTGATGAAGCAACTAGACATAATAGAGCGATGGAATCTATAGCAGTTGGCAAAGGACTTTACTTAAAACCATATAAAAAAGGTTATGGCTTAGTTCACAAAGAAGAATCAAAAAACTCTTAGAGATGCTGCCCAACAGACCACTATCTGATGTGGACCTAAACCGTTTCTCTATAAATATTCCATATTTTAGAGGAGTTTTCATGTTGAATACTCTACCAAAACGAACAAAGAAAATTGAATGTGGAATAATCAACTTAGATGTATCAACAGGACCTGGTACACATTGGGTAGCATATTATAAAAACAACAATGAAAAAGAATATTTCGATAGCTTTGGAAACTTACAACCTCCTTCAGAAGTAGTCAAATATCTTGGTACAAATGTAAAATACAACTATAACCAACATCAGAATTTTAATACATTTACCTGTGGTCACTTATGTCTTAAATTTCTTTATGAAATAACTCAAAATATTAAATAAAAACACAAACATTTATATCTTACAAAACTCTTTAATGTCTTTTTATTTATAATTTAAAATACAAAGCTAATATATTTTATTGCCAAATAGGAAATTGGGAATTTTGAATTAGAAATTCACTCAGCTCACTCTCAACGATTAGATTTTCTTCACCTTCTCTGCTTAGGCAATAAGATCCACTGGATAGATCTTTAATATCGTCATCTGTTAAAATATTATACCGTTTAGGCAGGAACATTATGTGTTTATTCATTTCCACTTTTAGAGTTGGTCCATATTTAGTTGTTACACGTAACATATTTTCAATAGTGTATTTCGTTGATGATTCAAGCTCCTTTATGTGGATTAAAGTCTTGCTGTTTAGATTATTAAATTTTGAAATAAGATTTGATGTGGAGTCCATTTTTTTAATTAGTTCTTCTCACTTTGAATGTTTAACTGGAAATGATCTTAAAAGAAGCGATGATGACTTTAAGAAGACTAATCAAAAATAATTATGGTGAAATAGTGAATAAGTGGTGGATAGTGGTAGACAGAAAGAGATAGTTATAGAGAAAAAAGGGATAGAGAGAGATAGAGTGCTAAAAAGAATAATGGAATAGAGATGTTTAAAAATTTACTGAGAAAATTAGTCTTTAAGGAACCTTCCAACATTCATCATCATTCATTTATCAGCAAATAAAATGAGCCAAATTAGACGTACTCTAAACCAATTTATGAGAGATTTTGAAAGCTTCAGGCTTTCTGATCATTGGGAGATGATAAAATTTTTCCCAAATATGCTGGATGAGAACGAAGAATATGGAGTTATGGAAGATGAAGACAACACAGAAGGGCACTTCAAAAGCTGTCCTTGGTATGAACCTGAGTGTGAGGAAGGACCCGATACTTGTAGATGTACAATATATTTTTTTACGAAAAAGTATATTAGAACATCTAATAATTGGATACTACGAAATGTTTCCATCATTATAAATAAAATAAATAAAAATGAGATTAAATTGTATTAATAAAAGAAACAAAAGAATTAAATATAAAATAAAATTGAATTATTAAAATATTCCTCGTTTTGTATTATTTTTTCTAAAGGAAAATTAGGAATCATCTGTTTGTAAGTTTTTTGGTATTCATCTCAATTGAAAAATATTTTCCATTGTCTTGGTTGTTTCTCTTTATGAAATTTAATGGAATTTAATAATATTGTGAAATTCAATTTCTCTTGTACAGAACTTCTCAAAGAAAACAAGACTGTGCATGCTTAAATGATATGAAAACAAGACTGTGCATGTTTAAGCGATATGAAAACAAGAATTTGCAAATAAGCAAAAACAAAAAATTTTTTGATCCAACGAAGTAAAACCAGTAAAGAAATAAACACCAGTCACATATTTCATTCTTTTTTCAATATTTTATTTCAAATTTTTTCTTAAAAATTTATTTACATTTGTACAATCATTTTTCTTGATAAATAAATTAATAAGATTTTATAATTATAATTATATAATTTTTACAAAAATAAATAGGATTTTATTTACAATAATTTTTCTTTTAATAAATAGGATTTTATTTACAATAATTTTTCTTAATAACAAAGATTTTATATACAACTTAAAAATTTAAAAATAATTAACTAAAAATTAATTAATTTTAGCCATTTTCTTGCATTCTAGCAATCTCATCTAGCAACATGTCAAGTTCGTATTCAGGGTTAGTTTCCTTAATACGAAAATGATACCATGCATATGTGTTAATGTTATTTGACCTAATTTTTCTCTTATCGTCTCCATAACTTAATACTACCTTATTTAATTCACTAGTATATATTTGATGTAGCTTAGATTTAAATGTTAACATACTATCATATACATTGGTCTTATTAAATAAACAATTTTTATAAGTAGCTAAACTATATTTATCTAATATGGCTCTCTTTACCCCCTTCGATTTCTTTACATCATTTTGATCTTGAACACTAAATGAATACATTTTAGATCGCAACCCGACAAATTCTTTCATTATTTTTCCACAATTTTCGTCTTTCATCATACCCAGCACCTTTTTATTAACTAGAGGAAAATTATAAATGTTGTCTGTAGGATAGTCCGATGTATCAAATTGTTCTTGTATGTCATTTTTTATGTCAGCATAAAAGTCGTCCGTCTTTATTGAATATATAAAAGAGTCCGTATCCATATAGTTTAAGGAGAGTTTTGTCTTAAACTTAGGCTCCATGTACCCGTAATGGAAATTATACATTTTCCATTTGGACAGCTCGAGTACACAAAATCCTAAGTAAATTGGTTTATTGTAGCAGGTTTTGACTCTTGTCATTTCGATTGCTACCAGGTCCTCGGAAAATATAGATAAACTATGAAAATTTGGTTTTGATATCCAATCTTGGGCACCCAAATGATTACAGTTCATTCTCTCCCAACTATTGACAATTTTAACATCTCTCCTCTTGTCCACATTTTCCATGGTTTTACATACACTGCATTATTGAGAAGTTTGAAAAAAAAATTTTCAAAAGCATTTTTAGCAGTGGCTCTATGTCTGGTATTTAAGTCAATGTAGCCTTTTAACCATGGAGATTGTTTAAATGCTAGAATACGATGAGTTTTCTTTAAAACTAAGCCATATTTTAAGCACTGTTTTAGAACTCTAAAGTGTATCACATATGATTGCTTTGTAGAGAAATCGGTTATCAACTTGTTGTACTTCGCTTGCATAGGTTTCTTATTTTCAGCGCAAAAAGGAAGATCATTATGCAAGTCGTGTAAATGAGAGAGATAATCCAACGTGACCTCATATACATAACCGTCTGTTCCATTATCAGCTATGCTGTTTGGATCCAGATTCAGCTCGTCTTGCGATAACCATCTGAATCCACCATGAGGAAGATATTCCGACATTGCCCAACCGTAAAGGTTATTTGCGTCTAAGTAGACAAGAAATTCTGATGGTTTTGATGCATCGAAATCTTCCAAATATTTGTTATTCGCTTTCGAATATCTTTGGCTACACTGTACGATCCCCCCACGTATACCTTTTTTCATAAAATTGTACATGTCTATGTCTGTCAATAACTCTAATTCAATTTTTGTATATTTGAGCATTGCATCCCAGGAAAGGCCAGGTGCTGTATAATACTGGCATGGATCGAGCTCATAAATACCCTTACAAACTTTTCTAAAATTTTCAAAAATATCTGTCAGTAAGAGGACATCTGTTTTTAAGTAAAGTTCCATGTAGTCTTTCATAGTTTTGCAACCAAAAGTATTCCATACCTCTACAGCATGTGAGTATTCATCTAAAGAACACTCTTTATTGTTCAACTTATTAAAGAAATCACTGCGTGAAGGGAGCTGACACTCATCTAATTTTTGAAATGAATTTAGGTACTCATAGGGGAAAATACCTTTTTTCTTAATAAGCTGAAACTCGTTTTCTGACTGAAATAAGGACCTTATAGTGCTGAAATCATTATCCGACAAATTGCAGGCTAATGATTCCAAACTCTCAGCCATAAAACGTATTGTATCAAGAAATCTTATTTCAAGCTTATGACCATCACTCATTTCTGAAAATTGGGAGAGGGATATATAAAGCTCCTTATTGAGAGGGAGTACTTTCAGCTGCATTGAAATTTCACCTAGTTCTTTAATAAAAAGATGTGAGTCATAGTTTGAATAATTATGAAAGTAAACTGGTATAAAATTGGGAATTTGATAATTTAAATTACACTTATTGTGGGCTGCACCTCTATATTTACCACTAATGTGGCAATGATCTCTAACGCGATCTTTACCTAAAAATTTTTGACAAATATGACAATTTACCGCACTATAAAAACTATACACATCAGAAGGGGATAAAGTATCCATTTGCCTATTATTAACTAAATAATTATTGTAAATATCCTCACAATCTTTAATTAATATGATACAAATTTTTTGGAGGCATCTTCCCCAGTATAAACCCTTAACTTATCTAACTTACTGTTATGGAGACACTTAATGTAATAACTAAATGCACAAGGAGTGTGCTTTTTAATTAAACTAGTTTTATCACTTACATTATTACTTATATCTTCCAGGATGCACTCAAAGTCAGCATAAACCACAAAGGGGACATCCATTTTCCTTTGATGTCCCTTAAAGCTGAGAATTGCATCCGGACCTGATGGCATACTTGTCACAATTTTACCGCATTCAGTCTTATGATGACTTATTCCACTCTCGCTATGAGTGTACTGCAGACAGGTGTTGCAGAAATGTAGCTTATCATGGTGTTGAGTTAACTGACTTCGTAAAAGTCTGTGAATAATAAAAAATAGTTAAAAATTTATTAGTAAAATGTATCTATTATAAAATAAATAAAACAAGTATATGTATCATTAAATTAAAGTGTAGTATAATTTTTTAACTTACTTTGATATGTCCTTTATCAAAATATAGTGATGAACTTCACCATTTTCCAAAAGAAGCAAGTTTACATGAGTAATTTTCTCTTCCTTAGTCGCATAATAGGGACCAATGATTTGATTTGTCTCCTCATCATACCCAAATACGTTAACGCTTATTGCAGGATTGTTCACCTCAAACACGTTAATTTTTTTTAGAGCTAATGGGAAGCTTAAATTTTTGAAATTTAACACTTCACCATTTCGCGTAAAAATAATGTCTGCTGAAATGTCCTGAATACCATAAGAACTACAACGTTCTTTATGCTTGTATGTTGTGGTATCCATGGCAGCAATCAAACACCACTTGAAGCAGTATTCATCATCATCATTTTCAATATTGATGCAAGCTTTTTTTCTTCCTAGTTTTTGAGGTGTGGATATCCAACTTGATCCTTTGACGAGCGACGATTTGTTGATGTTGATTTCTGCTCGGACTATGCGTGATAAAGTCCAACCAGAATCGCGCTCTTCAAATTCGGACATTTTGGTTGAAATCTCCTCAATCTGTTTACGGAATATTTCTGTTATGTTGTCTGCCTTCGTCACCAAACTCATTTTAGCTACATGTGTTATAACACATAACTCCAAATCTTCTTCAACAATTTTGATATACTCCGCCACAATACTCACATGAAATTTAATGATTGTATGCTTACACAATCTCATGTGAAGTCTCTCAATAAAAATATTTATGTTTTCATTCATAAACTCTTCCAGAAGAAGTTGGTCCTTTCTGTTTAAAATAGCATACGTGGCGATATGATTTTTGAAGGCTTTGGATATTTTGAAACATTTCACATTCTCTGCTACTTCTTCTGTCCTAGAATGTGAAGCGCTCATTGGAGTTGGCAGAGTTTCTTCTCTTCTTTCTTCTTCTTCTCCATCACTTTCCGACAAACTTATGTCCATAGCATCGTTGTACAAATTCCCTCCATGGATAGCCACACCTTGTTGTTGAGCTTGTTGTTGCTGCTGCTCTTGTTGATGATAATTAAGAGGTTGCCATTGCATCAAATTGGAATACTGCTGCATTTGATTATCTGGTGTGACGGGATTATAATTATAAGTTGGGTACTCATATTGCATTGGCACTCCTAATCCCGAAAACTGATTATTCCATGGCATACCGTATTGTTGATAATTCATTGGCACTTGATATTGGGAGTAATGTACAGAAGGATGTTGCTGATGATGAGACATATTTAGGTGCTGTTGATAATTTGCATGAAATGTCTGCGGTTGTTCTACATTTCTGTTCCGGCTTACGATCACTTGATCCTGCACACTATGATTTTTGACATGATCCAAAAAGGACTTTTGGTATTTATATACCTTATGGCATCTTTCACACTGATAACCTGAAGAACTCATTTTTAATTATTTTATTGTTATTATTTCACTTTAACACAATTGCTGATGATGGTTGTAAATACAATGAAGTACTGATGTGATGGTTAGAAAAGATGCCGTATTTATACAAAAATTAGTAGCAGTATCCTTGCAGCATATTTACTTTTTGTTTCTCTGCTGATGACTGTACTTAATTGAAACTTTGCTGCTTTAAAATAATCGTAGACAAAGAAAATGATTATGTTGCAAAATATAAATGTATTCTACAAAATATTTTACGCACAAGCATCCTCAGTCATGCATACAAGTACATACATACATACATACATACATATATACACATACAAATATACATACATACATACATACATACATACATACAATTATATTTCTTAAACAAATAAATAAATACCAGCGACAAACTAGCTGGATCATCCACACACAAGTATAGGGTGTTCATATACAAGAGAACATTTTATAAATAAATAAAATAATTAAATTAATTGTTTATTAATTTATTTAATTATTTTATTTATAAATAATTTATTAGCGTGAGGAAATCATACACACATTCTCCCGATTCATATGAGAATCGCGTAGTAGTCATCAAATCTTTTTTCTCTGATATTACTGATATAGTATTACGATAACGAATTTCTATAGTCTGGCAACACTGGCAATTTTCCCTTTGGTACTAGAAAATAATAATCATGTTTTGCCGTCGGCATTTGAAAAAAATAAAAATGTGTTTTGCCGTCGGCATTTGAAAAAATACACAAACAAATATACACACATACATACATACATACATACATACACAAACAAATATACACACATACATACATACATAAATACATACATACATACACATACATACATACATACATACATACATACATACATACATACATACATACATACATACAATTATATTTCTTAAACAAATAAATAAATACCAGCGACAAACTAGCTGGATCATCCACACACAAGTATAGGGTGTTCATATACAAGAGAACATTTTATAAATAAATAAAATAATTAAAGTAATTGTTTATTAATTTATTTAATTATTTTATTTATAAATAATTTATTAGCGTGAGGAAATCATACACACATTCTCCCGATTCATATGAGAATCGCGTAGTAGTCATCAAATCTTTTTTCTCTGATATTACTGATATAGTATTACGATAACGAATTTCTATAGTCTGGCAACACTGGCAATTTTCCCTTTGGTACTAGAAAATAATAATCATGTTTTGCCGTCGGCATTTGAAAAAAATAAAAATGTGTTTTGCCGTCGGCATTTGAAAAAAATAATACTCATGTATTGCCGTAGGCATTTGAAAAAATAATAATCATGCATTGCCGTAGGCATTAGGAAAACTTATCATGCATTGCCGTAGGCATTAGGAAAAATTAATAATCACTATTTTCACCATTGGTATTAGGAAAAATCATTTTCATGATTTTCCCGTATATACACTTGAGAAATCTTAATCTTATAAAATCCCTTAAACCACACCCACAAAAAAAATCACCCGTTCCCACAATTAATACTACCCAAAAAAAATCACCCGTTCCCACAAAGTTAATGTAAACAAAAAACTCCTTATGTAAACAAAAATTTGGACGGACTTATTGAACCACCCTCGCAGGTATCAAATTTCACACATTTCCAAGAATTTAACAATTTTCAAATTTTAATTACCCAAATTTAACAATTTCAGCCACAATTTAACAATTTCAGCCAACAATTTTGCAAGTTTAATTGGGGCAGGATGCCCAGTTCCCTACTACTCGCATAAATGAATAAAATCGCCAAATTAAAAAAATCGCCAAATTTAAAAAAAATCGCCAAAACGAAAAAAATCGCCAAAATTTTAAATAAACGCCAAAAACAGAAAAAAATCCTCAAAACGAAAAAAGTGCCATAACTAAAAAAATCACAAAAACCAAAAAAATAACCTTCATGAAAAAAATGCCAAAATTAGAAAAATCTCCAGAATAAAAAAATCGTCAAAATAAAAAAACGCTAAAATAATAAAAATTGTCAAAATTAAAAAAACTTCAAAAACCAAAAAAAAATCGCGAAACGTGAAAAAAAAGTGCCAAAACTCAGAAAGCGCCAATAAATTCAAAAAACCCCCAAACTAAAAAAAAATGCTTAAAACCGAAAAAAACCCAACAACGAAAAAAATGTCAAAACTATAGTTTATATTGTTCGTATTGAATTACATATCTCGTGCCCGTACGGAACTCTTCGTGCGCGGGTCAAAGTCGCACTTCACTGAATTTATTTAATTCAATATCTTTGCCTATCAAAAATCCATATTTATCCTTCCAACACTTTCTTGAAACTTTACATAATTCATATCGCTTGCCACATGATCACTATAAACATGCTTCATATTTTTCTCATCTTGTTTAAACATTGTAATAACATTGGCATTGGGCTATAACTATAGTCAAAAAAAGTATACTTTTTTAGTTTTAGAATGCAGTTTTTTAAAAAATAAACTTTCGACCTACCACAGACGAGAAAAATTCACTTTAAAGGAAAAAGTCGGTTCTAAACTTAAAACATGCTGAACCTGTCTCTAACTAGATTAGCATCGACTCTGGCTGTTTAGTTCAAGACAAAACACATTAAAATAAAAGAGAAAATACTTATGTATGTATGTATGTACATATTTGTATGTATGTTTGACTTTCTATGACTGAGTTTACATCTTGTGTTCTTGTGTGTCATTTGCCCAAAAAACGTAACCAACTAATAACTAATGAAAAACTGTTTGATTCAGACATATATTTTTTGATTTAAACAGTGCAATCATTTTGGATTCTATAAAATTGTCTATTAATTATGTATGAAACTGTTTAACTTAATAAATACATGTCTGAATCAAATGGTTTTTCATTAGTAATTAGTTGGTTACGCTTTTTTAAGCTTGTGTGGCATTTAGCACACAGATGTAAACCCAGCCTCTTGGCTTCGTTTATTCTAATAAACAATTTATAATCCAATTATTGAATAGTTTCTTGTATTAAAATACACACAAAAAAGTAATATGATTGATTTTGTAATATTAATTAAAATATTTGTAGTATCAATTAATAAATTAATTAAATTTTTACCTATAAACAATTTGATAATATCAATTAAGTTTTTTCACTCAAATTAATTAATACAATTAAAAATTTAATTAATACAATTAAATTCTTAATTGAAAATATTAATTGGTGAACACTTTTTTCTGTGTACAAAATACAAATACGTTTTAAATTTTCTTTATATTAATTATTTGTTAAGTTGTTTTTATGTTTGGTTCTTTTATTTTCTCTTTTTATTAAATTTAACCTTTTTTCGTAACACAGAGTAAGATGAGAGAAATATTTTGTTTTCGATCACATGAAAATTTTTCAATATTTGTGGCACCCAGTTAAAGTCGGTTGAACTTAACACACACTTTGTTTTTGACTATAGTAGAAAAATATTTAGAAACAGCTTTTAAATTTTAAGTTGTTTCTAAAACGAACCGACTTTATTCTGTGGCTATGGTTGTGGCCCATTGTCTCTTATCAAATGCTTTGGAACTCTAGTATAAGTTTGACATAAGTAAAATGGATCAACATCCTTATGTCGCCCCATACAAAAATATGCCCGAATATTATTTTGCTTCTCGTATGCAACATCGTCAAATATCATAATTGAATTGCTTTTAGCTTCGTTAGGGGAAATAACAAATTCATTATCTATAAATGTGTAATATCCCATTCCTTTTATTGATAAAATTAAGTTTCTCAGGTATTCATATTTCGGCTGATATAAGGATTTTTAGTATAAATATATGTTTTTAAACTTGAGACCATTAGGACTTTCTATCAAGCTAATCATAATATTAGTCTTTCAACAATTTTATGGACCAACTATAGACCACGAATAGAATTTGGTAAGCGGGAACTATGCTTTATTTTTGAGCTAATGTTTGATGAAGCATCAACATTACGAATTAAAACATTTTTTTGTTCACACAAAAAAGTAATATGAATGATTTTGTAATATTAATTAAAATATTTGTAGTATCAATTAAAAAAATTAATTAAATTTTCACCTATAAGCAATTTGATAATATCAATTAAGTTTTCCAGTCAAATTAATTAATACAATTAAAAATTTAATTAATACAATTAAATTCTTAATTTAAAATATTAATTGGTGAACATTTTTTTCTGTGTTGTTTTACTAACTGCATTTTTGTAACTAAATGAAATTAATAAATACTACCTTTTATTATAAAAAAATAAAATAATATAGTTATACGATATCAGAAATCGTTTAGTCATAAGAAAACTGTCATTGAAGAAGGTTTAGTTAACAATATAACCCTTCGTTGCATGGCATTGCAGATATGCAATGTTAACTTTTTGTTCATCTGGCAACTATACTGTTTTTTATTTTACCGTTACTTGTTTTTCGGCTGACTCTTCATAGTCAATAAATTCAGTTTGGTGTGCGATTTGTCAAGTGGTGTGATAAATTTACTTAAAAAAACTAAAATCCGAAGCAGTGTTTTTAAGACGTAGAAAAGTTTGTTGTTTTATATTAATATTGAAAAGTTTTATTAACGTTTTATGAAATGTAAGTATTGCATGAGAAAATTTAGCTTCTTTTCCATTGGTTTTTACATACTTTTTATACAAACAATATTTGATAATGTGCTATGATGTATTATATCAGATATGCAAACTCATGCGTTTTGTCCGATATGAACCATTATTGCGTATATGTCATATAATTGCACATGTGCTTTATCATGCATTTAAGATATGTATATATGTATACTACTGACAGGGCGCTTACGGATCAAGAAATCGAAAAAATAATAGAAGGTTGGGAAGAAAGCGAAGATGAATATTTTGATGATGATGATGGAGATATAAATATTGAAGTAAACTCAAATAGAGCTCAAAATATAGAAGTCGAACTTGGTGCAGGAGAAAAAACTGGCTTAGAAGAGTGTATGAATGGGGAACGGCCGATTGATGATATTGCCTCTTTTAAAGAGAGATATGCTAAAATAATTTGGAAACAAAAAGATTTCGATATTGACTTGGACACGAACTTTAGGGGAAATGAAAGTCTCCCAGATCATTTTCTAAATTTAAGCGGGCCATATAGCTATTTCGCACATTTTTTCTCTGAAGATCTTATAAAGTCAGTTGTTTACCAATCAAACTTATATGCTTGCCAAAAAAATCCAGAATGTCGCGAACCAATAGATGAACTAGTTTTGCGAAAATTCCTCGGTATATGCATTGTTATGTCAGTTGTGCAAATCCCAAACAGTCGACGATATTGGGCACCTATTATCGGAAACAAACTTATACAAGAGACAATGTCTCTAAATAAATTCGAAAAAATAAAGTCAATGCTGCATTTTAATAACAATGACAATATTAAACAAAAAGATGACCCAAATTTTGACCGCCTTTTCAAAATTAGGCCTGTTGTGAACCATTTGGTTGAAAAGTTCAAGTCGGTTCCGTATGAAAGCTGTCTTTCAGTAGATGAACAACTATGTTCTACAAAATGCAAATCATATCTAAAGCAGTATCTCCCAATGAAACCACATAAGTGGGGATTTAAATTTTATGTTTTAGCTGGAGTGTCGGGATATAACTATAATTTTGAAATATATACAGGCCAAGAGAATAATGCCGTATATAGACTTCCAGAAGAACCGGATTTAGGATCTAGTGCAAATATTGTCATAAGACTACTGCGAGATGTTCCCTCCCAAAACAGCTACAGAGTCTTCTTTGACAACTTTTATACATCTATGCCGTTAATGGTGACTTTAGCCAACCGCGGAATTTATTCACTTGGAACTGTACGTCGGAATCGTATACCAAACTTTAAATTTGTAGACGATAAAGTTCTTATGAAGAAATCACGTGGAGAATCCATTGAGTACGTTGCCATGGTTGACAATTTCGATATATCTGTTGTTTCTTGGAGGGACAACAAAATTTTTAACCTAATGTCAAACTATTGCGGCAAAAATCCCCAGTCAACAGTTGAGAGATTTGACAAAAAGCTGGGTGGAAAAACTGCGATTGCTTGCCCAAATATAGTTTTGGAGTATAACAAATTCATGGGTGGGGTGGATTTATTAGATTCTTTTATAGGACGTTATAAAATCAAAATTCGTTCCAAGAAATGGTATATGCGGCTCTTTTACCACTTGGTAGATACCTCCTTGGTCAACGCTTGGCTTTTATACAAACGTGCTGAAGCGCAAAAAGGTAACGCTGTCAAGGAAACTTTGGCAGACTTTCGTTTAAAAGTCGGTGAAACCCTTTGTAAAATGGGGAAAATATCAACGTCGAGAGGAAGACCTTCGGAAGTAACCAAAAATCTTGCTATAAAGGTATTAATTATAATGGTTTTTGTGTATATGACTGATTCGTTTTAAATATTACAGAGGAAGCATCAAAGAAGTTTGCCGATTCCGCAAAACGAGGTTCGACTCGATCACATAGATCATTGGCCAGCATGGTTAGACAATCGTTTAACATGCAAATTGCCGGGTTGTAGTGGATATACATATGTAAAATGTGAAAAATGCGACACTAGTTTGTGTTTCAACAAATCAAGAAATTGCTTCAAAAAATTTCATTCCGAATAATTGTTCTTATTTTTCTATTTTATACATATGTATATGTAATGTATATAAAAGTTATGTATATAGTAATGTATATAAAAGTTATGTATATACATACATATGTGAATAAAATAATTTCGGTTTCTAAAGCTCAATAATTTAAATTTTTAATCATTTATAATTAAACCATCTTCAAACAACATACTGGACAGAAATTATTTTCAGTTGCCAATTTTTCCTGCATGAAATTGCATATATGATATGTTTCCTAACTTTTTCTGTAAACATCCGAATCAAACAAAATTTAATTTTTAGCATCCAGACCATATACACAACCAACTCAATGTGCCAAAAAATTTTTATCCTCAAGGAAATTAAATCATGCAACGAAGGGATAATAAACTCTCTACCTGTTGAACTTCACCTTCCTGGATATCAATACTATGGACCTGGAGCAAAACTACAAAAACGTTTACGTAGAGGTGATAAAGGAATCAATTTATTGGATTCTGCTTGTAAAAAGCACGACATTGCTTATTCTAAATATAAGGATTTAAGGACTAGACATAAAGCTGATAAAATACTTTAAAACAATGCTTAGAACCGAGTTCTGTCAAAAGATAGCACTCTCACAGAACAATCATTTGCATATATGGTTACAAACGCAATGAATGTCAAGACAAAGTTTGGTATGGAGAAAAAGAAAAATTATAAAAAAAACATTTTAAATGCTAAAAAGCTGTTTAGTTCATCAATTAGAGCTGCATCAAAAATGTTAAAAAAGAAAAAACTTGGATATTAACTCAGCCATTAAAATTCCACGAAAAACTATTAACAGTTCTTTGAAGGGGAAAAAGTCACAAATTATATCATTATGTACCACGTATAATAGGTGTTCCAAAAATTTGTGGTTTTCTGCCATTAATTCCAATTTTAACAGCTCTGGGCGCAATTGGCAGTCTAGCGACTGGAGGTGCTGCTATAGCGAAGACTGTAAATGCATCAAAATAAAATTCAAAAAGACAACTTGAGGAAGCAGCTAGACATAATAGAGCGATAGAATCTATAGCGGTAGGTGAAGGATTTTCCTCAAACCTTATAAAAAAGGTTATGGTTTGATTTGTAAGGAGAACTCAAAAAACTAATATAAATGCTGCCCATATCTGGGTAAAAATATAAAATACAACTATAATTAATATCCGAAGTTTAATACATTTAATTGAGGTCATTTATGCCTTCAATTTCTTTATGAAATAAATAAAAAAATTAAAATTTAAAACAATCATTTATGTAAAACTAGCTTAATCCGGTGTGCTTTGCTAACCCCTCCTACAATTTCTAAAAAAATAATTCTAGAAAACTTTTTCCGTAATCAATCAAAATTTTGGAAATTGGTCCACAAATGACAAATCTATTTGATTATAAATTTTTGTGGCGGGCATTTTCCCCTCCGAAATTACTATGCGTGGAGCCATTCCAAAGTAAACAAGTAAGAGTGCTATATTCGGCTGTGCCGAATCTTATATACCCTTTACCAAAGTGCGTTTATGTAGCATAGAGATACATACATAAGCACAGAGATATGTAGGTACATATTAGTTTTGTGAAAAAATTCATACTTTTTTCTCTAGTGCAATTTTTAGGTTTTAGGCATTATGTTTAATTTGGTGCTTTTTTGCGATTTTTTTCATATAGGCAATTTTTTTGGTTTTGGCGATTTTTTCGGTTTTTGGCTTTTTTTTAATTTTGGCGATTTTTTCGTTCTGGCGATTTTTTTGATTTTGACGATTTTTTTTATTTAGGTGATTTTTTTATTTTTTATATATTTTATTTTTTTGTGACAATTTTTTTTAGTTTTGACACTTTTTTTCTCGTTTTGGCAATTTTTTCGGTTTTTGGCTTTTTTTTTAATTTAGGATACTGTTTTCCTTTTGGCAATTTGTTTGATTCTGAAATTTTTTTTCATTTAGGCGATTTTTTTTCATATAGGCAAGTTTTGTTTTTTTTTGGCGATTTTTTCGGTTTTTGTTTTTTTTTTAATTTTGGCGACTTTTTTCCTTTTGGCTATTTGTTTGATTTTGAAAATTTTTTTCATTTAGGCGATTTTTTTATTTTTTGCCGACTTTTTTTCATATAGGCAATTTTTGTTTTGTTTTGGCGATTTTTTCGGTTTTTGGCGTTTTTTTAATTTTGGCGATTTTTTTTCATAGTGGCAATTTTTTTTGTTTTGGCAATTTTTTTCAGTGTTTGGCGTTTTTTTTTAATTTTGGCGATTTTTTTCATATAGGCATTTTTTTTGTTTTGGCGATTTTTTTCGGTTTTTGGCGTTTTTTTTTTAATTTTGGTGACTTATTTTCGTTTTGGCGATTTTTTTATTTTGGCGATTTTTGTTCATATAAGCATTTTTTTGTTTCGGCGATTTTTGCGGATTTTTTTCATTGTGGCAATTTTTTTTTGTTTTGAAACTTTTTTCTCGTTTTGGCGATTTTTTTCGGTTTTTGGCGTTTTTTTTAATTTTGGCGATTTTTTTTCGTTTTGGCGATTTTTTTGGTTTTGACGTGTTTTTTAATTTTTTAATTTTGGCGATTTATTTTCGTTTTGGCGACTTATTTTCCTTTTTGGCGATTTTTTTATTTTGGCGATTTTTTTTCATTTAGGCGATTTTTTTAATTTTTGGCGATTTTTGTTCATATAACAATTTTTTTTTTGTTTGGCGATTTTTGCGGTTTTTGTCATTGTGGAAATTTATTTTTAGTTTTGACACGTTTTTCTCGTTTTGGCGATTTTTTTCGGTTTTTGGCGTTTTTTAATTTTCGGATTTTTTAGTTTGACCGTTTTTGAAAATTTCAAGAGTTTAACTCTTACAGTTTCCAAGATATAGCGATTTGTCAAAATTTCATTAATTGATGGACCACCCTTTAATTTAAATTTTTTTAATTTTAGTGTTAATTGTTGTAGCCTATATAAAAATACACTAATTTTACAAATTTCAAGTGTCAATATTCATATGTACACACATATATACAATTGTATGGATATTACATGGGATTTTAAAAGTTTTCGTTACTCATTTTGGAACACCCTTTAATTTTTAGGTTTTATATATTTGTTGTTGTAGCGATCAAAGTTCTACATACACTATCCAAATTTCAGACCCGTATCTCTTACCGTTCCTGAGAAAATAGTCTTCTTCCTAAAACATGAAATATGTTTAATTATTAGAAAAAAAGTTAAAGTTTTCCAACCCTGGAAACGTTTTTTAATTTGTTAAGTTTTTAAAATTTTTTTTTAATTATAAATACCAATTTTATTCATCCGAAGTATAATAATAAGTTAATTTAATAAAAAAGTAATAAAAACTTGTTTTCGGTAGTTATTTTCTATGGGAATATTGAGTATAAGTTTTCCAGCTCTGAAACCGTCTGCTCGATTTTGCTGATTTTCAATAGCAAAATTTTTCGGAAAATTTCTGACACACCAGTCCAAGAACGAAGTCTCTAGCTTTTCTGGGAGCTTGGGAAAACCGATTTCACGTACAGACAGACGGACAGACGGACATCGCTTGTTCGTCTTCCCTATGCATAAGGATCCAGAATATATATACTTTATGTGTCTCTTATTAATATTGTAGAAATTACAAACGGAATGACAAACCTATATATACCCTTTTACCATTTTTTGGTAAAGGGTATAAAAATAATTTGGAAATTGATCCAAACAAAGTAAATGTAATAATCCACTTTTTTGCGGACGCATTTCGCCACTTCCATTTAAAACAACGTGATTGGACCTCTTCCATATGCAAAAAGTATTTTTCAAATTGGTCGTCAACTAACGGTGTTATTTGTTAATTAATTATTGATCTGAGATTCAACACCCTTCCCAATTACCACAAAAAATTTAGTTTGCCTCTTCCATATGAAAAAAGAATTTCGGAAATGTTTCCACACACGATGAAGTTATTTGATATTCACTTTTTAAAATAGGGCACTGTTTACCCCTTCCCCACAATTACCAAACAAAAAATTGGACCTTTTCCATATCAAAAAAAGAATTTTGGATGAAAAAAATACTTGGTTATTAATTTTTGGCTTAGGAATTTTGTAAACCCACCACAATTTAAGAAAAAAATTAGTTAACCTTTTCCCAATGCAAGAAAATTTGAGAATTGGTTTACAAATGAGAAAGTTATTGAAAAATAAATTTTGGGGATGGGCACCATGCCTCCCACCCACCACAATTTCAAAAAAAATACAAAAAGCATTTTGAAAATTGGTCGACAAATGACGAAGTTATTTGATAATAAATTATTGGGGCGGAAAATTTTTGACACCCTCCCCCCTCGACCATTTCAAATAAAATTTTGTGGACCTCTTCTATACGAAAAACCAATTTTTTAAATTGGTCCACATATGATGAAACTTTTTTATATTCACTTTTAACATGCGAGCATTTCACTTATCCCTCCTCCACCTCCAGTTTCCAACAAAAAAATTAGTATACCTTTTCCATATGCAAAATGAGTTTTGAAAATTGGCCCACAAATGACCAAAATATTTGATAATCAATTTTAGGGGCAATCCTTTGCTTCACCAAACCTCTAATTAAAAAAAACTGTGGAGCTCTTCGAATAAAAATAGAATTTTGGAAATTGGTCCACATATGACGAAGTTATTTGATATTCACTTCTTAAACGTGGACACTTTGCTTATTTTTTTTCCCAGCAATCAAAAAAATTAGTCGATACTTTTTCATGTTCAAAATGGTTTTGGAAAATTGGTCCACAAATGTCAAAAACATATGATAATCAGTTTTTTAGGGGGATATTCTGCTCCCACCTCACCAAAAAAAAATTAGTTCACCTTTTTCATATGCAAAAAGAATTTTAAAAATTGATTTACAAACGACAAAGCAATTTGATAATCCATTTTTAGCGGGCACACTTAGTCCCCTTTTTCCCCTTCCAGCATTAAAAAAAATTTAGTGGACCTCTTCGTTAATATTATAAAACCTGTTAAATACTGTGTGGAAGGTGTAACAGAATTTAAAAAAGTGGGCATGCTTGAAAAAAAAGTAGCCTATAATACAATCAAGAGTCCCAGTAAAATGTGAAAATTTCAAAAATATCGGTCCAGAGGTCTGGTCTCCTATGAGGTATAAACAAAAAAGAAACACACATTCCGTTTTATATATAAAGATTTTGTTTTATTGCTTGCAAAATACATAATATATACAAAAAATTTAACCTACTGCCAAATGGGGTATTGGCCATTTGATATTAAAAAGTCCTCCGCCTCCTTATCCAGAACCAAATTTCGTTCCCCTGGCCTCTGTACGCGGAATGTACCATCTGACCGGTTGTTTGATCTCCTCATCGGATAGGAAGTTATATCTATTTGGCAAGAACATAAAATGGTCCTCCATCTCTATCTTTACATTTGGACCATATTTGGTAGTTGTCCTCAGTCCAGAAACAACTCTATACTTCTTTGAAATATCTAAGTCCTTGATATGGATCAAGGACTTGTTGTTCAAGGATCTAAATTTTTTTATTAAATTTTGTGATTCCATTTTAATGTGTTGTGGCTCTGAGTATTTTACTAAAAGTGATGATCGTAAAAGATAAGCAAGAATAGTTAAACATACTGAGGTAGCGTAATATAATTTCGTGCTAACCTAAATAGAAAAATTAAAAAACAGAAAATTAATAGTGATACTTATAAATGTGTTTACCAAAGGTAAATCAATTGTATACACAACAATCGTTTCTCATATTCCGTTTCGTTGTAAATTTAAGTTAAATAGCTGATGTTAATAAGAATCTCTACCCAAGTAGATAGACTAGGGTACTGATGAAGTGCGTGGCTGCACAGAAAAGTATCGGTATTTCCCCCAGCTTACAGTCTAAGTTTAATTTTTCTTCTCTTCTTTAGAAACTCACATTAATTAATAAAAATATTTCATTCAATAAGAATTGAAATTACTGAACTTGAGCCTGACTATGAATTATTTCTGATTAAAATTCACTACAGTTCAATTAAAAAATCTAAAAAATTTCTCACTTAATACATCATGGGCTCGTGACAAAATATGTTCACTTGGCAATCACTGTTCACTTGGCTATCACAGTTTCAGAATGCTGGAATAACCATAATAAAACTGTAGAATGCAACAACAAAGTAACATAAAACCACTACAATAACACTTACATGCATGTACCGATGGTACATCGAATAAGTAAAAATAATTAATGTGATGATCGTAAAATATAAGCAAGAATAGTTAAACATACTGAGGTAGAGTAATATAATTTCGTGCTAACCTAAATAGAAAAATGAAAAAAATGGAAAAAACAGAAAATTAAGAGTGATACTTATAAATGTGTTTACCAAAGGTAAATCAATTGTATACACAACAATCGTTTCTCATACTCCGTTTCATTGTAAATTTAAGTTAAATAGCTGATGTTAATAAGAATCTCTACCCAAATAGATAGACTAGGGTGCTGATGAAGTGCGTGGCTGCACAGAAAAGTATCGGTATTTCCCCCAGTTTAAAGTCTAAGTTTAATTTTTCTTCTCTTCTTTAGAAACTCACATTAATTAATAAAAATATTTCATTCAATAAGAATTGAAATTACTGAACTTGAGCCTAACTGTGAATTATTTCTGATTAAAATTCACTACAGTTCAATTAAAGAATCTAAAAATTTTTCAAATATTAAAAAGTTTTAATTAAAGGGTGGTCCATCAGTTAATGCAATTTTGACTATGTAATTTTGACAACTTGCTATATCTTGGAGACCGTAAGAGGTAAACTCTTGAAATTTTCAAAAACAGTAAAACTAAAAAATCCGAAAATTATAAAATCGCCAAACCAAAAAAAAATCGCCAAAACCTGAAAAAAATCGACAAAATTAAAACAAAAATTCTAGCACTAAAATAAATCGGCAAATTCGATAAAATCGTTTAAATGAAAAAAATCGCCAAAATTAAAAAAATCGCCATATTTAAAAAAAATCGCCAAAACGAAAAAAATCGCCAAAATTTTAAATATACGCCAAAAACAGAAAAAAATCTTCAAAACGAAAAAAAAAGTGCCAAAACTAAAAAAATCGCCAAAACCAAAAAAATTACCTATATAAAAAAAACGCCAAAATTAAAAAAAAATCGCCAATAAATTCAAAAAACACCCAAACTAAAAAAAAACACTTAAAACCGAAAAAACCCAAAAACGAAAAAAATGGCAAAACTATAGTTTATATTGTTCGTATTGAATTACATATCTCGTGCCTGTACGGCACGTGCGCGGGTCAAAGTCGCACTTCACTGAATTTATTTTTTTTTAATGATAATTTTGCTTGGCACATTCTTATTCGTGGGCATGCTAACGAATTTGTTTGCATAGAATGTGTAGTGTTATGAAAAAAATATGTATGTAGGTATAATGTAAGCATTCGCACATACATACATACAGATATACTTATGCATAAATAAGAGTTTGTATTCTGTGTTGAATTGAACAACTACAACAACAACAATATGCTACCTTGAAAGAATAATATTCAGTTTTTTGTTGTAATATTTTATATATGTACATATGTATTTACATACTTACATAAAGGATGTAAATATGAATGTACATACATATGCATGTACAACTAAAGTATTGTATTAAAGAAGCAAGTGTACATGAAAAATGTAGGTACATACATGCTTATGTACATGTATATGTATGTACATATGTATATAGATTCAAATGCAAAAGTAAATAGAAATTCATCTCCGTGAAGTCAACAAACTAAAGATATCAAACTAAATTAATTTCACTCATATTAAAGAGAACCAGACCCATATTCTCTCTTTTGCAGACTGTGCAGTTAAGAAAATGAGTTTTTTCTTGGTTAGAGCACTAAATTATAGTGATGCCAAGTCAAAAAATCTTAGATTATTAAATTTATATGGCAATATCTGTAGAAAAATGCTCATTTATGATGTACATGCTCTTCTTCTTTTTTCGTATATGGGAGAGGATTTCAAAGTTAACAAACTAATTTGCCAAACTTAAACTAGTACTGGCAATTATAATTTAATATATACAATAATTTATTAAATATAAAAAAAAACAATGTTTTTTAGCATCAAATATATTTATTTTCGAGGTTTTGAATAAAGCAAACTAAAAAGTTCTTAATATAGTATTTATACAAGTTTACGTTAACATTTCACTCTTCATATATATTTTAAAGTTAAGCAAAAATATCAATTTGTTCGGGGACCGGACCAATTGTGGCTTAAACTACGCCTTTATACCTTTAATTTGGCATATCATTTATATCCCATTTCAGTTTTTTGTTGAACAAAGTTTCAAAAATAAAATTTTATTTGGTACTTCCACTCAAACTCTAGGCGTACACTATTACATAAATAGGCCCAAAACGTCAATTTGTTCGGAGACCGGAGCAATTGTGGCTTAAACTACGCCTTTATACCTTTAATTTCGCATACCATTTATATCTCATTTCAGTTTTTTGTTGAACAAAGTGATAAATGATATGATATGATAAATTTCCGAAAAAAATTAAGAAAGTAAAATGAAGACACAAGTTGAAAAGAATTCAAGTTTTAAGCCTGAAAAAACATCAGTCAAGATAGAGACAAGTACACCAAAGAAACTAGCAGAAGGAACAACATTTGATAATACCATCTCATTAAATGATGCTAATACTGTAAATGATGATGATGATGATGATGATTTTTACTCACAGACTTCCAATACAGAAGATACTTATACTGATTTATCAGTCTTAGAAGGAAGAAATGAACTAGATACAAACTATGGTCCACATAAGGATTTCAATAATGAATGGAAATTCGGTGATATTAAGCTCAAACTTAATGAAGATAAAATATAAGTTGGTGGTCAAATATGGGCTCTAACACCAGAGCTATTTTCTCTAATGTTTCATAAAATATTAAAAAATTATGATAAATTTGAACCCGAAATCTATAAAAAGATTTTAATTACTACTAATGCATATAGAAGAGACTATACACCTGATGGTCAAATAAAAGGTACTAGAGAATATAAATATAAACATATTATTAAGAAATTTATTGACGAGCAAAACCAGAAGAATTTACCCGAATCAACAGGATCTAAGCCAAAAGATAGCTATTTAGGTGATGGAATGATGGAATTTAATATTCATAAGCCCAACTATATATATACTAGGATGCTCCAAATGAGATAATAGATCGACTTCGACTACTGCTCGCATCACAAGGTGCAGGTCATACTCATCACAATAACGAGATTGTATCAATTATTGAAGAGCTACGTGAAGCGAATATAATACATAAACTTTAATAAAGTATATAAATCATGTCTGTTGATAAATTTGGACAGTATTTAAACGATACTAGCAACATAATTTCTCTGAAAAATGCACCTAAACTGTTGGAGTTTTTTGTGGATACGAACAACAACATTGATGTCCAAAACAAAAGGATCAAAAATGTTGCAAAAGATCTGGAGGAAAACGATGTTATCAATAAATTATTTCTGCAAACTCAAATCGAAAAACTAGAGGAGAAATTATTAACATACTTTAAAGCAGAAAATACTGTAATTCAAGAAGATCTTCAAATGCAAATCGAAGAACTACAACGTGAAATAAAATTAGATATAGAAGAAAATTATAAAATTGAAAAAGATATCCAAAAAATTAAAACATCCTTTGAAGAACAAATTGAACAGCTTAATGAGAAAATTTATAGATTGGAAAATTACATGTTTGTATCAATAGCTGAAAGTCCTTCAAGTAGATCACAACACTCTTCAAAAAATCTCTAAAAACAACTTAATGTCTTCAAAAAGAAGTTTAGTAAACGAACTCCATAAGCAAGCACGCAAAAAGTTTGTGCGTCGCAGAGTTGTAATGAAAGGAATAGATGATCTTTGGCAAGCTGATTTAGTTGATGTGGGGAACTATTGTAAAGAAAATAAAAATTATCGCTTTTTGTTGACTGTAATCGACACATTTTCAAAATTTGCATGGGCAGTACCGCTAAAAACAAAACCTGCACTCGAAGCAACCAAGGCTATGGCAGATATTTTTGAATTGGGGCGAGTACTAAATAACTTACAAACAGATGATGGTAAAGAATTATTCAACAAAAACTTTGAAAAATTAATGCATAATTACAACATTAATCACTACTCAACATATAGCAGTATGAAAGCATCAATAGTAGAATGATTTAATAGAACATTGAAAGGAATGATGTGGAAAGAATTTATCTATAATGGTTCATATAAGTGGATTGATATATACAAAGATTTAGTTAATGCATACAATAAAAAATTTCATCACACAATTAAAATGTCTCCTATTAAAGTCAACTCAACAAATGAGCAAAAGCTGCTTAATACAGTATACAGTCATTTGAAATTTAATGTAGGAGATCATGTTTGAAAAAGGTTATACTCCAAATTGGACCACAGAAATATTCACAATTACCAAAGTTCAAAATACAAATCCTGCAACATACATATTAGAAGATTATCTTGGTAATCCTATTAAAAGTGGATTCTATACTGATAAACTTTCAAAAACTAGATTTCCAAATACATATCTAGTTGAAAAGGTTCTCAAAATTAAAGCGAAGGAAGTATATGTTAATTTTTTTTTTTTTTTTTTACATTTATTTATTTATTATATCTTTAATTATGAACTAACAATAAGTATTCAAATCTTAAATCTAAAATATAAGTATTAGGCCCGACCTGACATATACTTAGTTATAGTTATAAATAATACATAAGTATTGATAATCAAAAATAAAAAAGAGAAAAAAAATATTTTCAAGCGATCCCATCTGGAGTGTTGAGTATAAGAGCCCTTGTGTCCTTCTTTTTCAAGCGGATGGACCCAGTAAAATTCAAGATGTTACGAGCAAGCGGTTAGGATGTGACTCGAGTTTTGTTAAATATTTGCCTGCGTATTTTGCTATTTCTTCAATCACTAGTGGCATATTCAAATCACGATGTATATTTGAGTTTTTGATGTTCCATGGAGCCGATGTTATCAAACGTAAAATTTTGTTTTGCCTTCGATGGATTCTCTCGACGTTAGAAGCTGAAGCAGTGCCCCATAACCGAATTCCGTAGCACTATATTGGCTTCAAAAGCGACTTGTATAATAAAAGTTTGCAGTCTAGGCTGAGTGTTGAATTTCTACCAATCAGCCAATATATCTGAGTTAGTTTAAGTTTCATTTGTATTAGCTTTGAGTCAGTATGGTGTTTCCATTTAAGTCGTCGATCAAGGTGTATACCAAGGTATTTTACATTCACATGAGAAACAACTTGATTGTTGATTCGAATTCTGGAAAAAGTATCTCTTCGCAGGGTAAATGTTACCTGAACACACTTTTGCTCGTTTACCTTAATTCTCCATAATTTTAACCATAGTTCCAGTTGTGTAATATGTTCTTGTAGATATCGGGTAGCCTCATGAGGATTTTCGTGCAGGCTGTATCATCGGCAAACGTAGATGTATGGATATTACTGCACAAAGGCATATCACAAGTATAACTCAAATACAAAACTGGCCCCAGTATGCTCCCCTGTGGCACACCGGATGATATAGATTCGGGCACACGCATAAATTCTCCTTCCACAACCGTGAACTTCCGGGTAGTAATGTAACTTTCTAATAAATTCACCAAATTTATTGGTAGATATGATTTTAATTTTAAAATTAGGCCTTCATGCCACACTTTACCAAATCGATTCTCGTTGTACCTTCATAGTGAATAGTCGATTAGCGGAATTTTTCTTACATTCGTAATAAACAAACAAAAAATTATACAAAAAAATATTCGTAGTGCATATTATTCGTAATAGGTACATACTGACTTTAATAAATAAGCTTTATTGCTTTGATAATATTTTTACATAGTGGAAATAACAAAAACAAAAAAAACCGAAAACAAAAAAACACAAACAGTGACATTGAGGAATACTCTATACGAGTAACTCAAAAACAAATAAACAGTCATAAATTACAAAAACAAAAAAAAACCAGTAAGCAAAAAAAACACAAAAAGTACCCTTGAGGAATACTCTATATGAGTACCTCAATAAAAAAAAATTTTGAAGTGAGTTCTAACGGCAGAAATGCCTATTTTACTGTGAGTTCTGAAGCTCTCAATGAAAATAAGACAAATAATAAATCTAATGAAGGTATTTTTTTTACGACAAATCCAATTTTTCGTCAGCGATCAACTTCGCTTTGTCCAATGCCAAATAGTGATTCATTAACATTACAGTTGCCTAGTACTTCTTCATATAAGTCAGTAATATCATCTCCTTCAGGCTCGTGTTCATCACTTAACAAAGTTATCACTACAGATAAAAGTAGCTCAAAACCCAAGGTACAATTTGGAATGGACAGATATATAACAGAGGTTAAGCGTGGGCGAAGCCCGAATTCTTCAAAAATTTCATCTGCTCCAAAGATGTCTAGGGATAATAGCGCTTCATCTACCAATCGTCAAAATCGTTTTTCATTATTGCAAGTCACCGACGACAAGCCCGCTGCATCATCGCAAAAGTCTTTTAAGCCACCACCTATATATTTGAGAGAGAAAAATTCTAACGCCCTAATTAAAAAATTAGTCTCGGCCATTGGTGAAAACGCATTTCATGTTATTCCAATAACGCGTGGTAACATTGACGAAACTAAAATTCAAATATACGAAGAAAAAAATTTCCGTAAAATAGTGACTGAATTTGAAAAAAATAAAATAAATTTTTATACGTACCAGCTTAAGAGTGCCAAAGGTATGCAGATCGTATTGAAGGGTATTGACTCTTATGTTAATCCCGAAGAAGTAAAAGATGCACTCATGATACAAGGATTTAAGGTAAAAAATGTTACCAACATAATCAATAGGGAGAAGATCCCCCAGCCTCTATTTCGTGTTGAATTGGAGCCGAATGATATACAGCTGAAAAAAACGAGACACACCCAATTTATAGCCTAAAATACCTCTTATACCGAAAAATCACAGTTGAAGAGCCACATAAGCGATCAGGTCCCGTACAGTGCCATAATTGCCAAGAATATGGCCACACAAAAACATACTGTAAATTACCCACTGTTTGTGTTGTGTGCGGCGAATTACACGGCACTGCTAGTTGCAATAAGCCAAAAGATCAAAGTGATAAAAAATGCAGTAATTGTGGAGGTAATCACACCGCTAACTACAGAGGTTGTCCTGTGTACTCTTTTGTCAAACAGACTATGGTGCAAAAACCTAAATTAGCTCCATCTGAATCAGCAAACGCTTACTCCGCCACTTTTGCGCAAATGAGCCAACCAGTTACTTCCCGTGTATCGTATGCCGATGCTGCTAAAACAAATTCTGTTCCCTCACAAAATGTTCCACCTCCAAATAATTCACCGAATGCAAACTCAAGCTTTAACTTTAGCCGCCTTGAAGCTACTATTGACAATTTGGTGCAAACTATAAACAACTTTACAACAAATATGACTAACATGATGCAAGAAATGCTGAGAATGCAGAATACTCTGCTTCAAGCATTAATTAACAAGCCATGAACACGTTAAAAATATGTTTCTGGAACGCAAACGGCATTCGCCAACATAAAAATGAACTTGAGCACTTCCTTACGGAAAAAAATATTGATATAATGTTGGTCTCTGAGACACATTTGACTTCGAGAAGCTTTTTCAAAATAAATGGCTACACTATATATGATACAAAGGACCCTAGAGGGAGAGCATGCGGTGGATCTGCAATTGTAATTAAGTCAAGACTCAAGCACTATATTCTTGACAACGTTAGTGAATAATATATGCAAGCTACGAATATTTTTGTAGAAAATTTTTGTTCTAATTTCGTAATATCATCAATTTACTCACCTCCCAGATTTTCAGTTACCGAAGATCAGTATGACAAGTTCTACAAATCGCTTGGATCTTGTTTCGTGGCAGCTGGAGACTACAATGCAAATCATACGTACTGGGGATAGCGCCTTTTAACACCTAGAGGTCGAGCTTTGTTTAATACAATTTCAAAAATGGGCTTAGATGTTATTTCGAGTGGGGAGCCTACTTATTGGCCTACTGACGTACGAAAAATTCCAGATGTTATTGATTTTGGCGTAATGAAAAATATTTCTAGGGATGTAATTAGTGTTGAAACTTCTCTAGATCTCTCCTCCGATCACTCCCCCACTATCGTTACAATTTGTAACCCAATAAGAAGTGACTTACCTCACCCATATATGAAGATGACCAATCGTGTTAATTGGCTGGGATTCAAAAAATATCTTAGTAGTCATTGCACGGAAAATATTGCGTTAAGAACACCCAATGACATTGAAACTAACATTGCCAATCTTAACGAAATTATTAAACAGGCTGCTGAACATGCCACTACCTCCCATCCGTAGTCTGGGTTTAGTAAAATTTATTCCAGGGATATTGAACATCTCGTATGTGAAAAAAGAAGAGCTAGAAGGGAATGGCAACAGCACAGATCACCCCTAAATAAACTCAAACTTAAAGAATGTTCTAAACGACTTCAAGAGTTGCTTGCATCTGAAAAAACTGCATCTCTTAAAAACTATTAGGAAGGTCTTGATGTCACACCAACATCTAATTACTCTTTGTGGCGCGCTGCTAGAAAGTTTAAACCCCCTGTTGAGTTTAAGCCACCTCTGCGCGCATCTACCGGAGATTGGGCAAGAAGCGATACGGAAAAATGTAAAATATTTGCTGAGCATTTAAAATCCGTATTTACCCCAAATACATGTACTGGTGTTGCTGATTTGCCGAGTGTAGTTGCTCTACCCCCTCGAGCCTTAAAGTTTAAGATGCGTGATGTACATAAAGTAATTGCTGAACTCAAGCCAAAGAAAGCTCCAGGTATTGATGGAATTAGTAACAAGATGCTGATGAACTTGCCGCATATTGCAATAAGAATCTTGCTGTTTATTTCTAATGCCATATTACGACTGGAGTATTATCCACAACTCTGGAAGCTTGCAAAAATCAAAATGATTCCAAAGCCGGGCAAAGATCTTACTAAAGCTGAGTCATATAGGCCAATAAGTTTGCTGTCAACTATGTCAAAACTCTTCGAAAAGCTGCTCATGACAAAATTGTCCCCAACCTTAACTGATAGTGGGTGCATCCCAGACCATCAATTTGGTTTTAGAAGTCAGCATAACACCATTGAACACACTCATAGATTGGTTCAATTTATAAGAAAATCATTTGAGGAAAAGAAGTATTGTTGTGCCCTGTTTATTGACGTTTCTCAGGCATTTGATAAAGTGTGGTACGAAGGTCTAATTCTGAAATTAAAATCATATCTACCAATAAATTTAGTGAATTTATTAGAAAGTTACATTACTACCCGGAAGTTCACGGTTGTGGAAGGAGAATTCATGAGTGTGCCCGAATCTATATCATCCGGTGTGCCACAGGGGAGCATACTGGGGCCAGTTTAGTATTTGATCTATACTTGTGATATGCCTTTGAGCAGCAATATCCATACATCTACGTTTGCCGATGATACAGCCTGCCTTAGTACCACGTTAGGCATGAAAACCCTAACGAGGCTTCCCGATATCTACAAGAACATATTACACAATTGGAAATGTGGTTGAACTTATGGAGAATTAAGGTAAATGAACAAAAGTGTGTCCATATAACGTTTACCCTAAGAAGAGATACTTGTTCCCCAATTCGAATCAATAATCAAAATATTCCTCAACATTCCCAAGTGAAATACCTTGGTATACACCTTGATCGAAGACTAACATGGAAACATCATATTGACTTTAAGCTAACACAGATGAAACTTAAGTTATCTCAAATACACTGGTTGATTGGCAGAAATTCAACACTTAGCCTGGACTGTAAACTTTTATTATACAAGTCGCTTTTAAAGCCAATATGGTGTTACGGTATCCAGTTATGGGGCACTGCTTCAGCTTCCAATGTAGAGAGAATCCAACGAAGGCAAAACAAAATTTTACGGTTAATAACATCGGCACCATGGTACATCAAAAATTCTAATATACATCGTGATTTAAATATGCCACTAGTGATTGAAGAAATTGCAAAATACGCAGGCAAATATTTAACAAAACTCGAGTCACATCCTAATCCGCTTGCTCGTAATATTTTGAACTTTACTGGACACATCCGCTTAAAAAAGAGGGACACAAGGGCTCTATTACTCAACACGCCAGATGGGATTTCTTGAAAATACTTTTTTTATACTTTTTTATAATTTTTTTTTTCTTTTTTGATTATCACTACTTATGTATTATTTATGACTATTAACAAGTTTATGTCCGACAGTGGTCAGTCCTAATAAGTATATTTTTAGATTTAAGATTTGAATACTTATTGTTAGTTCATATTTGAAGATACAATAAATAAATACATGTTTTAAAAATAAAAAAAAAATACTTTACCAAATGCCTGCGAAACGTCAATAAACAGTGCAGAACAGTACTTCTTTTCTTCAAATGTTCTTCTTATACATTGAACCAATCTATGCGATTGTTCAATGGTGCTTTGCTGACTTCTAAAACCAAACTGATGGTCTGGGATGCTCCCACTACCAATTAGAATTGGGGACAATTTTGACATGAGCAGTTTTTTGAAAAGTTTTGACATTGTTGATAGCAGACTTATTGGCCTGTATGATTCTGCCTTGGTAAGATCTTTGCCCGGCTTTGGAATCATTTTAACTTTGGCAAGCTTCCAGCTGTGGGGATAATACTCTAGTCGTAAAATGGATTTAAAAATGAATAACATGATCCTAAATGCAATACGAGGCAATTTTATTAGCATTTGGTTACTAATTCCATCAATACCCGGTGCTTTCTTCGGGTTGAGTTCAGCAATTAGATTTTGTATATCACACATTTTAAATTTTATGTGTCGAGGGGGTAGCGCAACTACACTCGGGAAATCAACAACACCAGTACATGTGTTTGGGGTAAATACGGATTTTAAATGCTTTGCAAACAAGTTACCTTTTTCAATATCACTCCTCGCCCAAACTCCGGTAGAAGTGCGCAGAGGTGGTTTAAACTCAACGGGTGCTTTAATTCTTTTCGCAGCGCGCCAAAAAGAGTAATTAGATGCTGGTGTGACATCGAGATTTTCCAGATAGCTTTTAAGACATGCAGTTTTTTCATATGCAAGCAGTTCCTGGAGTCTTTTAGTGCACTCTTTTAATCTAATTTTATTTTGGGGTGATCTGTGCTGTTGCCATTCAATATCTGTCGAATATATTCTGTTAAACCCAGTCTGCGGATGGGAGGGAGTGGCATGTTCAGCTGCCTGCTTAATATTTTCGTTAAGATTAGCAATATCAGAATCAATATCATCACGAGTTCTTAGCTTAATGATTTCAGTGCAATGATTACTAAGATATTTTTTGAATCGCAGCCAGTTAACACGACTGACCATTTTCACATATGGGTGAGGTAGAGCACTTCTTAGTGGGCTACCGATCGTGGGAGAGTGATCGGACGATAGATCCAGGGAAGCTTCAACATGAATTAATTCCCTAGAAATATTTTTCATGACGCCAAAATCTATAACATCCGAAATTTTATGTATGTCAGTAGGCCAGTAAGTGGGCTCCCCACTCGAAATGACGTCTAAGCCCATTTTTGAACAACGCTCGTCCTCTAGGTGTGATAAGACGCGAACCCCTGAAAGTATGTTTTGCATTATAGTCTCCAGCTGCTACGAAACAAGGGCCAAGAGATTTGTAGAAATCTTCGTATTGACCCTCAGTAATTGCGAATCTGGGAGGGGAGTAAATTGATGATATGACAAAATTGGTGCAAAAATTTTCGATACAAATATTCGTTGCTTGTAGATGTTCTTCACAAATGTTGTCAAGAATATAATGCTTGACTTTATTAAAATTGCTGATCCCCCGCAAGCTCTTCCTCTTGGGTCCTTTGAATCATATAAAATGTAGCCATTAATTTTAAAAAGACTTCTTGAAGTCAAATGAGTCTCAGAAACCAACATTATATCAATATTTTTTTCCGTGAGGAAGTGCTCAAGTTCATTTTTATGTTGGCGAATGCCGTTTGCGTTCCAGAAGCTTATCTTTAACGTTTTCATAGCTTGTTAACTAATGCTTGAAGCAGTGTAGACTGCATTCGTAGCATTTCTTGCATCATAGTAATCATATTTGTTGTAAAATTATTTATAGTCAGCACTAGATTTTCAATAGTTGCTTCAAGGCGAAAAATTAAAGCTTGAGTTTGCATTCGTTGAATTATTTTGAGGCGGAATATTTTGTATGGGAATAGAACTAGTCTTAGCTTCATCGGCATACGATACACGAGAAGTGACAGGTTGGCTCATTTGAGTAGAAGTGGCGGAGTAAACGTTTGCTGTTTGTGCTGGAGCTAATTTAGGTTTTTGCCCCATAGTCTCTTTAACGAAAGAATAGACAGGACATCCTCTGTAAATAGCGGTGTGATTACCTCCACAATTACTAAATTTTTTTTCTGCTAGATCTTTAGGCTTAGTACAACCAGCAGTACCGTGCAATTGGATGAGTCTCGCTTGTTTTTAATTTTATATCGTTTGGCTCAAGAGGTTGAGGAATCTTCTCCCTATTTATTATGTTAGATAAATTTTTTATCGTCCCTGGAGGACGAGTGCATCTTTTATTTCTTCGGGAGCAACATAGGAATCGATGATCAATACGATCTGCAGGCCTTTAGCACTTTTAAGCTGATATGTGTAGAAACTTTTCTTACTTTATTCAAATTCAGTAATCAGTTTGCGAAAATCTTTTTCTTCATAAATTTGAATTTTGTTTTTATCAATGTTACCACGTTTTATTGGAACGATGTGAAATTTATTCTCACCAATGACTGAAATTAAATTTTTTATAATAGCGTTTGAATTTTTTTTCTCTCAAATAGATTGGTGGCGGCTTGGATGTTTTGTTCGTAGATACATCGGGTTCGTTGTTGTCATCTTGCAATATTTGAAAACGGTTTTGGCGGTTAATAGAGGATGCGATGTTATCCCTAGATATTTTTGGAGCAGATGAAATTTTCGAAGACTTTGGGCTTCGCCCGCGCTTTACAACAGTAATATATCTGTCCATTCCGACTTGGACCTTGGGCGGCTCTTAACTTCAGTGAAAACTTGGTTAAGTGATGACCACAGGCCCGAAGCGGATGATATCGCTGAGTTAAATGTAGAAGTACTAGGCAACGGTAATGTTAACGAGTCACTAGTTGGCAATAGAGAAGGCGAAGTTGATTGCTGGCGAAAAAGTGGCCTCGCCGTTAAAAAAAGTCTACTATCAGATTTCTTATTTATTTTGTTATCATTAAGAGCTTCAGAGCTCTCAGTAAGTCTATCATCAGATTTTTTATTTTTATTATTTTCATTAAGAGCTTCAGAACTCACAGTAAAATAGGCATTTCTGCCATTAGAACTCACTTCACAGTTATTTGTTTTTGAGGTACTCATCAGTGATCTGCAAAGGTGGCACTTTTCGGCACCCTATTCACACTCATTGAAATATGAGTGCAGGTGCTGCTCATCACCCAAAAGCAAAGTAAGAGCATGGCAAACACATAAGATCATGTATGTATTGCAAGAGGCCTGAATATCGCGCTCAATTCACAACATTCCGTTTTGTTTGTGTTTGACCAGAAAGCAAATGCAGACAAATCACTCATATAATACCATGGTGTATTAAAGACACTCTTGTGTTTTAAAGAAACCTGAGTGATTACAAGGTTTATGAATAGAAGGTAATAAATATAATTGCAGGGTTTCCAACTCGCAGCAATACACACATCTTTTAACATGAAATCGTATCTATCTTTAACAATAGTGGGACGACATAGATTTGGCAACCTAGTATTTTTTTTGGCGTTTGTCACCTAACGGGAATTTTTTCTGATGGCGTAACGTTGTATACATGAACTTTGAGTAATTATCCATACATTGTATGCTTTGTTTTCGACTTCTTTTCTTGTTAGCGTTGAAGTGATCAAGTGTTTTGTAGTGAAGTAGAAGTGAACGCAATAATGTCGGAAACGTCGGAGGCAATCAAACATGAAATTGATGCTGGAAAATACACATTTTCCCAAAGACGAAAAGGAAAAAGTCTAATTTGGAATATTTTGTGCGATATTTTAAGAGAAGATGGAACTATTTTTGAAGGATGGACTTTCTGCATCACATGTCGTAAAGTGCTCAAATTTATTCCAAACCAAACGTCAAATTTATCACGCCATAAATGTTGCATGAACCTAAGAAAGCCTAAAGAACTTAAACAAGTTTCAGAAACCCATAAAAAAGAAGCCATTGATAGATGCACACAATGGGTTGTGCAAGACTGTCGCCCGTTCTCAGCAGTAGCCGGTTCTGGTTTTATTCAAATGGTACAGTTTTTTATAAAAATTGGTGCAACTTATGGGGATTGCGTTGATGTGGATGATTTATTACCCCATCCAACAACATTGAGCCGAAATACGCAAAAGGAATGTGAAGAAAAAAGGGCGCTAATCTCAAAGGATATAAAAGAAACTGCTGATATCGGAGGAGTCAGTGCAACAATCGATATGTGGACTGACCAATATGTAAGTCGAAATTTTTTGGGGGTCACTCTCCATTATGAAAAAACTTCAAACTATATGACCTCATTTTGGGATTAAAATCTATGGACTTTAAAAAATCAAGTGGCGAAAATATTTTAATAAAAATTAAAAGCCTGTTTTCACAATTTAATGTTGAAAACATCGACAACATCAAGTTTGTGACAGATAGAGGAGCGAATATCAAAAAAGCCTTGGAGAACAATATTCGATTGAATTGTAGCAGCCACCTATTTGCAAATGCTTTAGAGAAATCAATCGAAGAGACAACCGAGCTTGACGGAACATTAATTGCATGCAAAAAAACTTGTGAAATATTTTAAAAAGGCTAATTTGCAACACAAATTAAACACAACGTTGAAAAATCCATGTGCTACTCGATGGAATTCTAACTACACCATGCTGCAGTCTATCGTCGATAACTGGTCAACTGTTATTCAAATATTAAGTGAAAATAAAGAGGCCCACAGACTTACACATATAAATTTATCCACATTAAATACATTGGTAGCACTACTGCATGATTTTGAAAGAATTTTTAAGGAATTACAAACGTGTAGCTCGCCATCATTATGTTTTGTGTTACCGTCGATTACCAAAACTAGAGAGCTATGCGAACCTAAGATATTAGATATTTCGCCGATTGCGCTACTAAAAGAAAAAATTCTAATAAATGTTAATAAAATTTGGCAAGAAAATTTAAGCATATGGCACAAGGCGGCATTTTTCATTTATCCACCTGCTGCACTTATGCAACACGATGATTTACGTGAAATAAAGACGTTTTGCATTTCCCAAATGGAAAAATTTTCTACCTCTGAAATAGGAAACTCTCCTACGGATAGTTTTTCTAGTCAACATACATGCAATCCAGGAAGTCCAAGTGGTCAGTTATTAAGCACTTCAATAAGCCAAACGTCTGTTCCCAAAACAACATTCTTTTTCTCAAACCTGGTTACAACTTCTAATAACTGTTTTAATGAATCGCCAATACAAGAAATTGAAAGTTATTGTAAAGAAAGAGTAGCTATAAGCGAAGATTTTGAGGCCATTGATTGGTGGAAAAGACATGAAAATTGTTACCCTCTTTTGTCAAAAGTAGCATTGCAGCTTCTTTCAATACCTGCGAGCAGTGCAGCAGCTGAAAGAGTGTTTTCTTTGGCTGGTAACGTTATAACCGAAAAAAGAAATAGATTAGAGCCAAAATCTGTAGACAACCTCATTTTTTTACACTCTTTTCATAAAAATTTTGATGTAACCAAATAATATTTTTTTTCTCTTGTAAAGCAAAAAACAAACCTTTAATTGAAATGAACTGGTCATTAAAAATGAATTATAGAAATTTTTCATTATTATTATTATTAACTAAAAATAAAACTTTATCAATTATCTGAATTATTATTTTTTTATATTGAAAAGCAAAAAAAAAAAATAAAATTGAAATAAATTGTTCCTTAAAATTGAATTATGTACATACTTATATATGTGTTTATTTTACACTATTAAGCATTGGGATTGTGGCTACTGCAGAAATAAACTAAAACGGAAAAAACTAAAACGCAATAACACTCATCTTGCCGAAAATATTTTATGTCTCGGTCCAGATTTGCCAGTTTGCTCTTTTGGAGCTAAATTTAGGTCTTTCTTTTTGGTCCGGCTCTTTTCTTTTAGCAACATAGCTAACTTGAAAAACAAAACATATAAACGTTTTTTCTTGTAATCTAAACATTTTAACTATGTGCTCTTTTTTTCCTATTTAGCTTCTCTTTCTTGTCAGGCGCTGGCAACACAGTATGCAATTTTATTAATTTAAAATTTTGATTTCACGGAATCATTAAAATCTTCAAATTAGATTCTTTTTTTTTAAATTGCTCCTTTTTTTGGCTAATCTAGATCTTTTTTTTTAATATTATGGCAACACTGCTCGGGTCTCATGCTGTCTCTCAGAGAGTGAGAGTGAAGACATTTTCTTATCTTTGCCACTCTTATAACACTTGAGTGTTTACGTTTGCCCATCTACATGTTCACATTCAAAAAATAAGCCGCAGCAGATGTACGCTTGTGCGTCAAAACTATTGTTGAGTGTTTGGTCGCACCTTACTTACTGTGCTTTGCAAGCACCAGGGTGTCAAAATCAAATGTTATCTACTCGGTGCACTTGTAGTTGCGGTGGCTTGTTGCTATTCTCTGGTACTCATATAGAGTATTCCTCAAGGGCACTTTTGTTTGTTTGTTTGTTTGTTTTTTTTTTTGATTACGGTTTTTTGTTTTTGTTAATTATGACTGTGTAAAAAATATTAGCAATGCAAATAAAGCTTATTTGTCAATAACAATATGTATTCAGAATATTTTTTCGTACGAGTTTTTTTGTTTAGTATGAAATAAAAACTCTGCTAAATCGACTGTTCACTATGAATGTACAACGAGAACTCACTATGTTAAATGGCTAGGATTTTCAGATCAACACAATTCTTGGATAAGTAAAGATGAAGTAATATAGTTGTAAGAAAAACTAAATCACCAACAACATCATATCAAGAATAATAATATCATTAATATTAAGAAACTAATGTTAATTTTAAAATAAGAAAATTAAATAAATATGTAAATTGTGCTTATAAACCATACTGTGTACTAAACTTAATTTTAATTGTAATCAGTCTGCTATAATGTCAATAACACTTTCTCTGAGCTCTAACTCATCAGAATTATCTGCTAGTTACTTTTCTCCTATCGAATTACATGGTGCATATGAGTGTGCTCTTACTGATTTTAACTGATTTTCACTCATACAACAGTAATCCAAATGTAGCCACTTACAACAATATGTTCTATATAGGAGAACATAAAATTGAAATACCAATTGGATCTTACAAATTAAATGATATAGTTGATTTTATAGAAGAGCAATACAAACGACTTTGTCAAGCAAATAAGATTTTTATTGAAGCCAATAACAACACAATGCAAGTTAAAGTAAATAGTTCCAAGGATCCTGTATATTTTAATAAAGACAACACAATTGGAAAACTTTTAGGATTCAATAGCAAAATCCTAACACCAAACAAATATTATTACTCAGATCTTCCAGTTAATATTTTTAAAGTGAATCTCTTGCGAATTGAAAGAAGTATCGCTATTAACACACATATGAATAACTCCAAATCGCATACACTTCATGCATTTCCGATAAATGTGCCTCCAGACTATAAAATAGATGAAATACCAAGAAATCTCATCCATTTACCTGTGAACACCAGAGAGATAAGTTCACTAGCGCTGCGCGTACTTGATCAACACGGTGAGTTAATTAATTTTCGAGGAGAGGAAATTACAATACGAATACATTTAAGGTCAACTAAATAATGCTAATATACAACACAAATACATTAAAAAATATAGCAGCAAGAACAACAACAACATTAAAGCGAACAGCTCAACAAAAAGCTCTAACAACATCAAATAAAATTTTCTAAAGTCATTGAATTTAGATTTTAGCTTTAAGCTTTGATCACTTATTGTTAGTTCATATTTGAAGATACAATAAATAAATATATGTATTTAAAAAAAAAAAATTGAATTTGAAATTAAATACAAAATGATAGATGTCTTAGATAAAACTTTGTCTGATGAAAATATAATCAAAAAGGACTATCATACATATGTACCATACTTACAGTCTTACAACAATAATGATAAAATTAGAATTTCAATACAAAATCAAGATTTGTGCGTGCTACCCAGTGAGAGCTACACTTATGTGGAGGGGTTTGTTGCCGATGATAATAAGACCAAATCTTCGTCATCTTCGAGAAATTTATATTAAAAAACAACTTTGTGGCATATCTGTTTGATGAAATTCGCTATCAGCTCAATGGAATTGAAATTGATCATACAAGATATTTATGAGCCACAAGCACCATAAAAAATTTGGTTTCTATGTCACCAACTGAAAGTAACGTGATGCAAAATGCTGGATGGAACAAAATTGACGATGTCACTCTTGTAAATGGATTTTTCAATTTCTATGTACCTCTAAAAATGCTTCTAGGATTCGCTGAAGACTACAACAAAGTTATACTAAATGCAAAACATGAATTGATACTCTTGCGCAATAAGAACGATGAAGATCTTGTGCGCTCGAGTGTTTCTACTGAAAAAGCTAAACTTACAATTTCACTCATCTCATGGAGAATCCCACATGTACAAATTGAATATGATTTTTTTTTGCATGTTTTTTATTTATTGTATCTTCATATATGAACTAACAATAAGTATTCAAATCTTAAATCTAACATATAATTAATAGGCCCGACCAATGCCAGACATAACTAAGTGATAGTTGTAAATAATACATAAGTGGTGATAAGCAAAAAAAAATTTTTTTTCAAGCAACTTCATTCGGAGTGTTTAGTATTAGAGCCCTTGTATCTCTCTTTTTTAAGCGGATGTGTCCAGTAAAGTTCAAAATGTTACGAGCAAGCGGATTAAGATGTGACACGAGTTTTGTTAGATATTTGCCTGCGTATTTTGAAATTTCTTCAGGCACTAGTGGCATATTTAAATCACGATGTATATTTGAATTCTTAATGTACCATGGAGCAGATGTTATTAACCTTAAAATTTTGTTTTGTCTTCGTTGAATTTTCTCTACATTGCAAGCAGAAGCAGTGCCCCATAACTGGATACCGTAACACCATATTGGCTTTAAAAGCGACTTGTATATTAAAAGTTTGCAGTCTAGGCTGAGTGTTGAATTTCTGCCAATCAGCCAATGTACCTTATTTAATTTTAGTTTCATTTGAGTTAACTTATAGTCAATGTGATGTTTCCATGTAAGCCGTCGATCGAGGTGTATACCAAGATATTTCACATGTGAATGTTGAGGAACAACTTGATTATTAATCCGAATGGGGGAACAAGTATCTCTTCGTAAGGTAAATGTTATATGGACACACTTTTGTTCATTTACCTTAATTCTCCATAAGTTTAACCATAGTTCCATCTGGCTAATGTGTTCCTGGAGTTTTCGGGATGCCTCATCAGGGTTTTCGTGCATACTAATGCACGTAATGTGGATACTACTGCTCACAGGCATATCACAAGTATAAATCAAATATAAAAATGGCACCAGTATACTCCCATGTGGCACACCGGATGAGATAGTTTCAGGCATACTCATAAAGTGTCCTTCCACAACTGTAAATTTTCGTGCAACAATGTAACTTTCCAAAAGATTTAGAATGTTTATTGGTAAGTATGTCTTCAATTTCAAAATCAGGCCTTCAAGCCACACTTTATCAAATGCCTGAGAAACATCAATAAACAGGGCAGAACAATACTTCTTTTCCTCAAATGTTTTTCTGATAAATTGAACCAATCTATGCGTTTACTCAATGGTGCTATGCTGGCTTCTAAAACCAAATTAATGGTCCGGGATGCACCCATTAACAGTTAAAATTGAAGACAATTTTGTCATGAGTAGCTTTTCAAAAAGCTTTGACATTGTTGACAGTAAACTTATTGGCCTATATGACTCAGCCTTGGAAAGATCTTTACCTGGCTTTGGAATCATTTTAACCTTGGCAAGCTTCCAGCAGTCTGGATAATACTCCAGTCGTAAAATGGCACTAAAAATGAATAACAGGATTATAATTGCAGTACGAGGTAACTTAATCAGCATCTGGTTACTAATTCCATCCATACCGGGAGCTTTTTTCGGGTTGAGTTCGGCAATTAGTTTTTGTACATCACACATCGTAAATTTTAAAGGTCGAGGGGGTAGAGCAACTACACTCGGCAAATCAGCAACACCGGTACATGTATTTGGTGTAAATACGGATTTTAAATGCTTAGCAAATATGTTATCTTTTTCAGTATCGCTTCTTGCCCAACCTCCGGTAGATGTGCGCAGAGGTGGCTTAAACTCAACGGGTGTTTTAAACTTTTTAGCAGCGCGCCACAAAGAGTAATTAGATGCTGGTGTGACATCAAGGCCTTTCCGATAATTTTTGAAAGATGCAGTTTTTTCAGATGCAAGCAACTCTTGGAGTCGTTTAGTGCACTCTTTAAATCTGATTTTGTGTTGAGGTGATCTGTGCTGTTGCCATTCCCTTCTAGCTCTTCTTTTTTCACGTACGAAATGTTCAACGTCTGTAGAATAAATTTTATTGAACCCAGTATGCGGATGGGAGGTAGTGGCATGTTCAGAAGCTTGTTTAATATTCTCGTTAAGATTTGCAATGTTCGATTCAATATCATTGGGTGTTCTTAGCCTAATATTTTCCGTGCAATGACTACTAAGATATTTTTTGAATCCCAGCCAATTAACACGATCATCTTGACATATGGGTGAGGTAAAGCGCTTCTCAGTGGACTACAGATTGTAACGATCGTGGGAGAGTGATCAGACGACAGATCTAGGGAAGCTTCAACGTGAATTAATTCCCTAGAAATACTTTTTATGACGCCGAAATCTATAACATCCGGAATTTTTCTTACGTCAGTAGGCCAGTAAGTAGGCTCCCCACTTGAAATAACATCCAAACCCATTTTTGAAATTGTGTTGAACAACGCCCTACCTCTAGGCGTAATAAGACGGGAACCCCAGAACGTATGCTTAGCATTGTAGTCGCCAGCTGCTACGAAACAAGGTCCAAGAGATTTGTAGAACTTCTCGTATTGGTCCTCAGTGATTAAAAATCTGGGAGGGGAGTAAATTGAAGATATCACGAAATTTGTACAAAAATTTTCAATGCAGATATTTGTTGCTTGTAGATGTTCTTCACAAATGTTGTCAAGAATATAGTGCTTGAGTCTTGACTTTATTAGAATTGCTGATCCACCGCATGCTCTCCCTCTAGGGTCCTTTGTATCATATAAAGTGTAGCCATTCATTTTAAAGAGGCTTCTAGAAGTCAAATGAGTCTCAGAGACCAACATTATATCAATATTTTTTTCCGTAAGGAAGTGCTCAAGTTCATTTTTATGTTGGCGAATGCCGTTTGCATTCCAGAAACATATTTTTAACGTGTTCATGGCTTGTTAATTAATGCTTGAAGCAGAGTATTCTGCATTCTCAGCATTTCTTGCATCATGGTAGTCATATTTGTTGTAAAGTTGTTTATAGTTAGCACCAGATTCTCAATAGTAGCTTCAAGGCGACTAAAGTTAAAGCTTGAATTTGCATTCGTTGAATTATTTGGCGGTGAAACATTTGGTGTGGGAATAGAACTAGCCTTAGCAGCATCGGCATACGATACACGTGAAGTAACTGGTTGGCTCACTGGAGCAAAAGAGGCGGAGTACGCGTTTAATGTTTGAGCTGGAGCTAATTTAGGTTTTTGCACCATGGCCTGCTTGACGAAAGAGTACACAGGACATCCTCTGTAGTTAGCGGTGTGATTACCTCCACAATTACTGCATTTTTTCCCCGCTTGATCTTTTGGTTTGGTACAACTTGCAGTACCGTGCAATTCACCGCAGATAACACACACTGTAGGTAAATTGCAGTAAGCTTTTGTATGGCCATATTCTTGGCAATTATGACACTGCACGGGACCTGCACGCTTATGTGGCTCTTCAACTGTGATTTTTCTGTATAAAAGGTATTTAAGGCTATAAATAGGATGATTCTCGTTTTTTTTCAACTGTATATCATTTGGCTCCAGTTCAACACGAAATAGGGGTTGGGGTACTTTTTCTTTGTTAAATATGTTTGATACATTCTTTACCTTAAATCCCTGGAGGACAAGTGCATCTTTTATTTCTTCAGGGACAACATAAGAATCTATGCCCTTCAATATGATCTGCAGGCCTTTAGCGCTCTTAAGCTGGTATGTGTAGAATCTTGTTTTATTTGTTTCAAATTCAGAAACCATTTTGCGGAAATCCTTTTCATCATAAATTTGAATTTTCGTTTCATCGATATTGCCACGTTTTATTGGGACAATGTGGAATTTATTTTCACCAATGACCGAAATTAATTTTTTAATAAGGGCATTTGAATTTTTCTCTCTCAAGTAGATTGGTGGCGGCTTGGATGTTTTATTCGAGGATACATCGGGTTTGTCGTTCTCATCTTGCAAAATTTTAAAACGGTTTTGGCGATTAGTTGAGGATGCGCTGTTATCTCTAGACATCTTTGGAGCGGATGAAATTTTTGAAGAATTCGGGCTTCGCCAACGCTTTACCACGGTTATACATCTGTCCATACCGACTTGCACCTTGGGTTTTGAAATACTGTTATCTGTAGTGATAACTTTGTTAAGTGACGAATACGAGCCTGAAGGGGATGATATTACTGACTTATATGAAGAAGTACTAGGCAATTGTAATGTTAATGAATCACTACTATTTGGCATTGGACAAAGCGAAGTTGATCGCTGACGAAAAATTGGTTTTGCCGTTAAAAAAACACTTTCATTAGATTTATTATTTTTATTTTTTTCATTAAGAGCTTCAGAACTCACAGTAAAATAGGCGTTTCTGCCGTTAGAACTCACTTCATAATTTTTTGTATTTGAGGCACTCATATAGAGTATTCCTCAAGGGCACTTTTTGTGTTTTTTTGCTTACGATTATTTTTTGTTTTTGTGATTTATGATTGTTTGTCTGTTTTTGAGGTACTCGTAAGAGTATTCCTCAATGTCACTGTTTATATTTTTTTGTTTGCGTTTTTTTTGTATTTGTTATTTCCACTATGTAAAAAATATTATCAAAGCAATAAAGCTTATTTATTAGAGTCAGTATGTACCTATTACGAATAATATATACTACGAATAATTTTTTGTATAATTTTTTGTTTGTTTGGTATGTAAGAGAAAATTCCGCTAATCGACTGTTCGCTATGAAGGTAACACGAGAACATGAATATGATAAAAATTATTAATAATGGTGATTGTATACCTATGGCATTTCGCAGTTGGGATTGTCATATTAATCCACAATTAAACATAAGAACTAGCCATATTTGGAATGTTAAACTGGCTGCAAATACAGAACGCTCACGTTTTGTATTGATTGCTTTTCAACAAGAAAATAAGTTTGTTCATTGTGATTTGACTAATTTAAAAGTACATTTAAATTCAGTCTCATATCCATATGATGATCTTAACATAAAGTACAAAAATGAACGATATGAAATTCTATATGATATGTATATAAGATTTCAACAAAGCTATTGTATGAAAGAATCTCAACCGCTTCTAACTGCACCAGAGTTTAAGACAAAAGCTCCTATTATTGTAGTAGATGTCAGTCATCAGAATGAATCACTCAATAATGGACCGATTGATATAAAAATAGAATTTGAAACAGCAACTAATATTGCAGCAAAGACAACAGCTTACTGCATTCTTATTCATGATCGTATAATAGAATATATACCTATCAAAGGACAAGTTCGAAAAGTCTTATAAATTGAGAAATATGGATAACAACATAATTTTTATAGACTTACAAGGTTTCACGAGTAATTCAAATGATTTCATCGCAAAAGAAGTAGCGATTGTTTTCAACAATTATGAATATAACCATTTCATTATAAAATCCCCATTTGCAAAGAGAAGCAAAGTGGCTAACAAAAAATATCATCACCTTAACTGGACTGCAGGATCAGCTTCATTTCAAAGCGTTTGCAATTTTTTAAAATCCAATGCAAGATGTTCAAAAATTTATGTAAAAGGTGAAGAAAAAAGACGATGGTTGGAAAAAATGTTACACCGAAAAATTTCTAACTTTAAGGATATAGCCTGCATCAACTTTAAACAAATGGAAATCAAGTATCCAGAATATCTTTATTGTAGTTATCATAATTTTGCGCATTAAAAAATGCTATTTTACTAACAAAAGAAATGTCTTGCTTTAAATGAACTTTTTTACTTCTTAAAATATGAATTTACATATGTATGTATTATTATAAAATTTAAAAAAATGTTAAACAATAAATGAATACAAAATAAAATAATGTACAAGTGTTTTCTTATTTCAAATACAAACTACATAAATGAAAGAGAAGGAAGTGGGGAGGAGGAGAGTTAACTTTATTGCTTACTTGCAAATTTTTACTTTTTTTATTTCTCTGCTGATGATTGTACTTAATTGAAACTTTGCTGCTTTAAAATAATCGTAGACAAAGAAAATTATTACGCTGCAAAATATAAATGTATTCTACAAAATATTTTACGCACAAGCATCCTCAGTCATACATACAAATACACATTCATACATACATACACATATACAAATATACATACATACATACATACAAATATATTTCTTAAACAAATAAATAAATAAATAAATACCAGCGACAAACAAGCTGGATCATACACACACAAGTATTAGGGTGTTCATATACAAGAGAACATTTTATACATAAATAACATTTAACATTTTATACATAAATAAATAAATTGTTTATTAATTATTTTATTTATGAACAATTTATTAGCGTGAGGAAATCATACACACATTCTCCCGATGAATATGAGAATCGCGTAGTGGTCATCAAATCTATTTTCTCTGTGGTCATCAAATCTATTTTCTCTTTTCAAAAAGCTTTGACATTGTTGACAGTAAACTTATTGGCCTATATGACTCAGCCTTGGAAAGATCTTTACCTGGCTTTGGAATCATTTTAACCTTGGCAAGCTTCCAGCAGTCTGGATAATACTCCAGTCGTAAAATGGCACTAAAAATGAATAACAGGATTATAATTGCAGTACGAGGTAACTTAATCAGCATCTGGTTACTAATTCCATCCATACCTGGAGCTTTTTTCGGGTTGAGTTCGGCAATTAGTTTTTGTACATCACACATCGTAAATTTTAAGGGTCGAGGGGGTAGAGCAACTACACTCGGCAAATCAGCAACACCGGTACATGTATTTGGTGTAAATACGGATTTTAAATGCTTAGCAAATATGTTATCTTTTTCAGTATCGCTTCTTGCCCAACCTCCGGTAGATGTGCGCAGAGGTGGCTTAAACTCAACGGGTGTTTTAAACTTTTTAGCAGCGCGCCACAAAGAGTAATTAGATGCTGGTGTGACATCAAGGCCTTCCAGATAATTTTTGAAAGATGCAGTTTTTTCAGATGCAAGCAACTCTTGGAGTCGTTTAGTGCACTCTTTAAATCTGATTTTGTGTTGAGGTGATCTGTGCTGTTGCCATTCCCTTCTAGCTCTTCTTTTTTCACGTACGAAATGTTCAACGTCTGTAGAATAAATTTTATTGAACCCAGTATGCGGATGGGAGGTAGTGGCATGTTCAGAAGCTTGTTTAATATTCTCGTTAAGATTTGCAATGTTCGATTCAATATCATTGGGTGTTCTTAGCCTAATATTTTCCGTGCAATGACTACTAAGATATTTTTTGAATCCCAGCCAATTAACACGATCATCTTGACATATGGGTGAGGTAAAGCGCTTCTCAGTGGACTACAGATTGTAACGATCGTGGGAGAGTGATCAGACGACAGATCTAGGGAAGCTTCAACGTGAATTAATTCCCTAGAAATACTTTTTATGACGCCGAAATCTATAACATCCGGAATTTTTCTTACGTCAGTAGGCCAGTAAGTAGGCTCCCCACTTGAAATAACATCCAAACCCATTTTTGAAATTGTGTTGAACAACGCCCTACCTCTAGGCGTAATAAGACGGGAACCCCAGAACGTATGCTTAGCATTGTAGTCGCCAGCTGCTACGAAACAAGGTCCAAGAGATTTGTAGAACTTCTCGTATTGGTCCTCAGTGATTAAAAATCTGGGAGGGGAGTAAATTGAAGATATCACGAAATTTGTACAAAAATTTTCAATGCAGATATTTGTTGCTTGTAGATGTTCTTCACAAATGTTGTCAAGAATATAGTGCTTGAGTCTTGACTTTATTAGAATTGCTGATCCACCGCATGCTCTCCCTCTAGGGTCCTTTGTATCATATAAAGTGTAGCCATTCATTTTAAAGAGGCTTCTAGAAGTCAAATGAGTCTCAGAGACCAACATTATATCAATATTTTTTTCCGTAAGGAAGTGCTCAAGTTCATTTTTATGTTGGCGAATGCCGTTTGCATTCCAGAAACATATTTTTAACGTGTTCATGGCTTGTTAATTAATGCTTGAAGCAGAGTATTCTGCATTCTCAGCATTTCTTGCATCATGGTAGTCATATTTGTTGTAAAGTTGTTTATAGTTAGCACCAGATTCTCAATAGTAGCTTCAAGGCGACTAAAGTTAAAGCTTGAATTTGCATTCGTTGAATTATTTGGCGGTGAAACATTTGGTGTGGGAATAGAACTAGCCTTAGCAGCATCGGCATACGATACACGTGAAGTAACTGGTTGGCTCACTGGAGCAAAAGAGGCGGAGTACGCGTTTAATGTTTGAGCTGGAGCTAATTTAGGTTTTTGCACCATGGCCTGCTTGACGAAAGAGTACACAGGACATCCTCTGTAGTTAGCGGTGTGATTACCTCCACAATTACTGCATTTTTTTCCCGCTTGATCTTTTGGTTTGGTACAACTTGCAGTACCGTGCAATTCACCGCAGATAACACACACTGTAGGTAAATTGCAGTAAGCTTTTGTATTGCCATATTCTTGGCAATTATGACACTGCACGGGACCTGCACGCTTATGTGGCTCTTCAACTGTGATTTTTCTGTATAAAAGGTATTTAAGGCTATAAATAGGATGATTCTCGTTTTTTTTCAACTGTATATCATTTGGCTCCAGTTCAACACGAAATAGGGGTTGGGGTACTTTTTCTTTGTTAAATATGTTTGATACATTCTTTACCTTAAATCCCTGGAGGACAAGTGCATCTTTTATTTCTTCAGGGACAACATAAGAATCTATGCCCTTCAATATGATCTGCAGGCCTTTAGCGCTCTTAAGCTGGTATGTGTAGAATCTTGTTTTATTTGTTTCAAATTCAGAAACCATTTTGCGGAAATCCTTTTCATCATAAATTTGAATTTTCGTTTCATCGATATTGCCACGTTTTATTGGGACAATGTGGAATTTATTTTCACCAATGACCGAAATTAATTTTTTAATAAGGGCATTTGAATTTTTCTCTCTCAAGTAGATTGGTGGCGGCTTGGATGTTTTATTCGAGGATACATCGGGTTTGTCGTTCTCATCTTGCAAAATTTTAAAACGGTTTTGGCGATTAGTTGAGGATGCGCTGTTATCTCTAGACATCTTTGGAGCGGATGAAATTTTTGAAGAATTCGGGCTTCGCCCACGCTTTACCACGGTTATACATCTGTCCATACCGACTTGCACCTTGGGTTTTGAAATACTGTTATCTGTAGTGATAACTTTGTTAAGTGACGAATACGAGCCTGAAGGGGATGATATTACTGACTTATATGAAGAAGTACTAGGCAATTGTAATGTTAATGAATCACTACTATTTGGCATTGGACAAAGCGAAGTTGATCGCTGACGAAAAATTGGTTTTGCCGTTAAAAAAGCACTTTCATTAGATTTATTATTTTTATTTTTTTCATTAAGAGCTTCAGAACTCACAGTAAAATAGGCGTTTCTGCCGTTAGAACTCACTTCATAATTTTTTGTATTTGAGGCACTCATATAGAGTATTCCTCAAGGGCACTTTTTGTGTTTTTTTTCGCTTACGGTTTTTTTTTGTTTGTTTTTGTAATTTATGATTGTTTGTCTGTTTTTGAGGTACTCGTAAGAGTATTCCTCAATGTCACTGTTTATATTTTTTTGTTTGCGTTTTTTTTTGTATTTGTTATTTCCACTATGTAAAAAATATTATCAAAGCAATAAAGCTTATTTATTAGAGTCAGTATGTACCTATTACGAATAATATGTACTACGAATAATTTTTTGTATAATTTTTTGTTTGTTTGGTATGTAAGAGAAAATTCCGCTAATCGACTGTTCGCTATGAAGGTAACACGAGAACATGAATATGATAAAAATTATTAATAATGGTGATTGTATACCTATGGCATTTCGCAGTTGGGATTGTCATATTAATCCACAATTAAACATAAGAACTAGCCATATTTGGAATGTTAAACTGGCTGCAAATACAGAACGCTCACGTTTTGTATTGATTGCTTTTCAACAAGAAAATAAGTTTGTTCATTGTGATTTGACTAATTTAAAAGTACATTTAAATTCAGTCTCATATCCATATGATGATCTTAACATAAAGTACAAAAATTAACGATATGAAATTCTATATGATATGTATATAAGATTTCAACAAAGCTATTGTATGAAAGAATCTCAACCGCTTCTAACTGCACCAGAGTTTAAGATAAAAGCTCCTATTATTGTAGTAGATGTCAGTCATCAGAATGAATCACTCAATAATGGACCGATTGATATAAAAATAGAATTTGAAACAGCAACTAATATTGCAGCAAAGACAACAGCTTACTGCATTCTTATTCATGATCGTATAATAGAATATATACCTATCAAAGGACAAGTTCGAAAAGTCTTATAAATTGAGAAATATGGATAACTACATAATTTTTATAGACTTACAAGATTTCACGAGTAATTCAAATGATTTCATCGCAAAAGAAGTAGCGATTGTTTTCAACAATTATGAATATAACCATTTCATTATAAAATCCCCATTTGCAAAGAGAAGCAAAGTGGCTAACAAAAAATATCATCACCTTAACTGGACTGCAGGATCAGCTTCATTTCAAAGCGTTTGCAATTTTTTAAAATCCAATGCAAGATGTTCAAAAATTTATGTAAAAGGTGAAGAAAAAAGACGATGGTTGGAAAAAATGTTACACCGAAAAATTTCTAACTTTAAGGATATAGCCTGCATCAACTTTAAACAAATGGAAATCAAGTATCCAGAATATCTTTATTGTAGTTATCATAATTTTGCGCATTAAAAAATGCTATTTTACTAACAAAAGAAATGTCTTGCTTTAAATGAACTTTTTTACTTCTTAAAATATGAATTTACATATGTATGTATTATTATAAAATTTAAAAAAATTTTAAACAATAAATGAATACAAAATAAAATAATGTACAAGTGTTTTCTTATTTCAAATACAAACTACTTTTTTTATTTCTCTGCTGATGATTGTACTTAATTGAAACTTTGCTGCTTTAAAATAATCGTAGACAAAGAAAATTATTACGCTGCAAAATATAAATGTATTCTACAAAATATTTTACGCACAAGCATCCTCAGTCATACATACAAATACACATTCATACATACATACACATATACAAATATACATACATACATACATACAAATATATTTCTTAAACAACGATCATCTTGACATATGGGTGAGGTAAAGCGCTTCTCAGTGGACTACAGATTGTAACGATCGTGGGAGAGTGATCAGACGACAGATCTAGGGAAGCTTCAACGTGAATTAATTCCCTAGAAATACTTTTTATGACGCCGAAATCTATAACATCCGGAATTTTTCTTACGTCAGTAGGCCAGTAAGTAGGCTCCCCACTTGAAATAACATCCAAACCCATTTTTGAAATTGTGTTGAACAACGCCCTACCTCTAGGCGTAATAAGACGGGAACCCCAGAACGTATGCTTAGCATTGTATTCGCCAGCTGCTACGAAACAAGGTCCAAGAGATTTGTAGAACTTCTCGTATTGGTCCTCAGTGATTAAAAATCTGGGAGGGGAGTAAATTGAAGATATCACGAAATTTGTACAAAAATTTTCAATGCAGATATTTGTTGCTTGTAGATGTTCTTCACAAATGTTGTCAAGAATATAGTGCTTGAGTCTTGACTTTATTAGAATTGCTGATCCACCGCATGCTCTCCCTCTAGGGTCCTTTGTATCATATAAAGTGTAGCCATTCATTTTAAAGAGGCTTCTAGAAGTCAAATGAGTCTCAGAGACCAACATTATATCAATATTTTTTTCCGTAAGGAAGTGCTCAAGTTCATTTTTATGTTGGCGAATGCCGTTTGCATTCCAGAAACATATTTTTAACGTGTTCATGGCTTGTTAATTAATGCTTGAAGCAGAGTATTCTGCATTCTCAGCATTTCTTGCATCATGGTAGTCATATTTGTTGTAAAGTTGTTTATAGTTAGCACCAGATTCTCAATAGTAGCTTCAAGGCGACTAAAGTTAAAGCTTGAATTTGCATTCGTTGAATTATTTGGCGGTGAAACATTTGGTGTGGGAATAGAACTAGCCTTAGCAGCATCGGCATACGATACACGTGAAGTAACTGGTTGGCTCACTGGAGCAAAAGAGGCGGAGTACGCGTTTAATGTTTGAGCTGGAGCTAATTTAGGTTTTTGCACCATGGCCTGCTTGACGAAAGAGTACACAGGACATCCTCTGTAGTTAGCGGTGTGATTACCTCCACAATTACTGCATTTTTTCCCCGCTTGATCTTTTGGTTTGGTACAACTTGCAGTACCGTGCAATTCACCGCAGATAACACACACTGTAGGTAAATTGCAGTAAGCTTTTGTATGGCCATATTCTTGGCAATTATGACACTGCACGGGACCTGCACGCTTATGTGGCTCTTCAACTGTGATTTTTCTGTATAAAAGGTATTTAAGGCTATAAATAGGATGATTCTCGTTTTTTTTCAACTGTATATCATTTGGCTCCAGTTCAACACGAAATAGGGGTTGGGGTACTTTTTCTTTGTTAAATATGTTTGATACATTCTTTACCTTAAATCCCTGGAGGACAAGTGCATCTTTTATTTCTTCAGGGACAACATAAGAATCTATGTCCTTCAATATGATCTGCAGGCCTTTAGCGCTCTTAAGCTGGTATGTGTAGAAGCTTGTTTTATTTGTTTCAAATTCAGAAACCATTTTGCGGACATCCTTTTCATCATAAATTTGAATTTTCGTTTCATCGATATTGCCACGTTTTATTGGGACAATGTGGAATTTATTTTCACCAATGACCGAAATTAATTTTTTAATAAGGGCATTTGAATTTTTCTCTCTCAAGTAGATTGGTGGCGGCTTGGATGTTTTATTCGAGGATACATCGGGTTTGTCGTTCTCATTTTGCAAAATTTTAAAACGGTTTTGGCGATTAGTTGAGGATGCGCTGTTATCTCTAGACATCTTTGGAGCGGATGAAATTTTTGAAGAATTCGGGCTTCGCCCACGCTTTACCACGGTTATACATCTGTCCATACCGACTTGCACCTTGGGTTTTGAAATACTGTTATCTGTAGTGATAACTTTGTTAAGTGACGAATACGAGCCTGAAGGGGATGATATTACTGACTTATATGAAGAAGTACTAGGCAATTGTAATGTTAATGAATCACTACTATTTGGCATTGGACAAAGCGAAGTTGATCGCTGACGAAAAATTGGTTTTGCCGTTAAAAAAGCACTTTCATTAGATTTATTATTTTTATTTTTTTCATTAAGAGCTTCAGAACTCACAGTAAAATAGGCGTTTCTGCCGTTAGAACTCACTTCATAATTTTTTGTATTTGAGGCACTCATATAGAGTATTCCTCAATGGCACTTTTTGTGTTTTTTTGCTTACGATTATTTTTTGTTTTTGTGATTTATGATTGTTTGTCTGTTTTTGAGGTACTCGTAAGAGTATTCCTCAATGTCACTGTTTATATTTTTTTGTTTGCGTTTTTTTTTGTATTTGTTATTTCCACTATGTAAAAAATATTATCAAAGCAATAAAGCTTATTTATTAGAGTCAGTATGTACCTATTACGAATAATATGTACTACGAATAATTTTTTGTATAATTTTTTGTTTGTTTGGTATGTAAGAGAAAATTCCGCTAATCGACTGTTCGCTATGAAGGTAACACGAGAACATGAATATGATAAAAATTATTAATAATGGTGATTGTATACCTATGGCATTTCGCAGTTGGGATTGTCATATTAATCCACAATTAAACATAAGAACTAGCCATATTTGGAATGTTAAACTGGCTGCAAATACAGAACGCTCACGTTTTGTATTGATTGCTTTTCAACAAGAAAATAAGTTTGTTCATTGTGATTTGACTAATTTAAAAGTACATTTAAATTCAGTCTCATATCCATATGATGATCTTAACATAAAGTACAAAAATTAACGATATGAAATTCTATATGATATGTATATAAGATTTCAACAAAGCTATTGTATGAAAGAATCTCAACCGCTTCTAACTGCACCAGAGTTTAAGATAAAAGCTCCTATTATTGTAGTAGATGTCAGTCATCAGAATGAATCACTCAATAATGGACCGATTGATATAAAAATAGAATTTGAAACAGCAACTAATATTGCAGCAAGGACAACAGCTTACTGCATTCTTATTCATGATCGTATAATAGAATATATACCTATCAAAGGACAAGTTCGAAAAGTCTTATAAATTGAGAAATATGGATAACAACATAATTTTTATAGACTTACAAGATTTCACGAGTAATTCAAATGATTTCATCGCAAAAGAAGTAGCGATTGTTTTCAACAATTATGAATATAACCATTTCATTATAAAATCCCCATTTGCAAAGAGAAGCAAAGTGGCTAACAAAAAATATCATCACCTTAACTGGACTGCAGGATCAGCTTCATTTCAAAGCGTTTGCAATTTTTTAAAATCCAATGCAAGATGTTCAAAAATTTATGTAAAAGGTGAAGAAAAAAAACGATGGTTGGAAAAAATGTTACACCGAAAAATTTCTAACTTTAAGGATATAGCCTGCATCAACTTTAAACAAATGGAAATCAAGTATCCAGAATATCTTTATTGTAGTTATCATAATTTTGCGCATTAAAAAATGCTATTTTACTAACAAAAGAAATGTCTTGCTTTAAATGAACTTTTTTACTTCTTAAAATATGAATTTACATATGTATGTATTATTATAAAATTTAAAAAAATTTTAAACAATAAATGAATACAAAATAAAATAATGTACAAGTGTTTTCTTATTTCAAATACAAACTACATAAATGAAAGAGAAGGAAGTGGGGAGGAGGAGAGTTAACTTTATTGCTTACTTGCAAATTTTTACTTTTTTTATTTCTCTGCTGATGATTGTACTTAATTGAAACTTTGCTGCTTTAAAATAATCGTAGACAAAGAAAATTATTACGCTGCAAAATATAAATGTATTCTACAAAATATTTTACGCACAAGCATCCTCAGTCATACATACAAATACACATTCATACATACATACACATATACAAATATACATACATACATACATACAAATATATTTCTTAAACAACGATCATCTTGACATATGGGTGAGGTAAAGCGCTTCTCAGTGGACTACAGATTGTAACGATCGTGGGAGAGTGATCAGACGACAGATCTAGGGAAGCTTCAACGTGAATTAATTCCCTAGAAATACTTTTTATGACGCCGAAATCTATAACATCCGGAATTTTTCTTACGTCAGTAGGCCAGTAAGTAGGCTCCCCACTTGAAATAACATCCAAACCCATTTTTGAAATTGTGTTGAACAACGCCCTACCTCTAGGCGTAATAAGACGGGAACCCCAGAACGTATGCTTAGCATTGTAGTCGCCAGCTGCTACGAAACAAGGTCCAAGAGATTTGTAGAACTTCTCGTATTGGTCCTCAGTGATTAAAAATCTGGGAGGGGAGTAAATTGAAGATATCACGAAATTTGTACAAAAATTTTCAATGCAGATATTTGTTGCTTGTAGATGTTCTTCACAAATGTTGTCAAGAATATAGTGCTTGAGGCTTGACTTTATTAGAATTGCTGATCCACCGCATGCTCTCCCTCTAGGGTCCTTTGTATCATATAAAGTGTAGCCATTCATTTTAAAGAGGCTTCTAGAAGTCAAATGAGTCTCAGAGACCAACATTATATCAATATTTTTTTCCGTAAGGAAGTGCTCAAGTTCATTTTTATGTTGGCGAATGCCGTTTGCATTCCAGAAACATATTTTTAACGTGTTCATGGCTTGTTAATTAATGCTTGAAGCAGAGTATTCTGCATTCTCAGCATTTCTTGCATCATGGTAGTCATATTTGTTGTAAAGTTGTTTATAGTTAGCACCAGATTCTCAATAGTAGCTTCAAGGCGACTAAAGTTAAAGCTTGAATTTGCATTCGTTGAATTATTTGGCGGTGAAACATTTGGTGTGGGAATAGAACTAGCCTTAGCAGCATCGGCATACGATACACGTGAAGTAACTGGTTGGCTCACTGGAGCAAAAGAGGCGGAGTACGCGTTTAATGTTTGAGCTGGAGCTAATTTAGGTTTTTGCACCATGGCCTGCTTGACGAAAGAGTACACAGGACATCCTCTGTAGTTAGCGGTGTGATTACCTCCACAATTACTGCATTTTTTTCCCGCTTGATCTTTTGGTTTGGTACAACTTGCAGTACCGTGCAATTCACCGCAGATAACACACACTGTAGGTAAATTGCAGTAAGCTTTTGTATTGCCATATTCTTGGCAATTATGACACTGCACGGGACTTGCACGCTTATGTGGCTCTTCAACTGTGATTTTTCTGTATAAAAGGTATTTAAGGCTATAAATAGGATGATTCTCGTTTTTTTTCAACTGTATATCATTTGGCTCCAGTTCAACACGAAATAGGGGTTGGGGTACTTTTTCTTTGTTAAATATGTTTGATACATTCTTTACCTTAAATCCCTGGAGGACAAGTGCATCTTTTATTTCTTCAGGGACAACATAAGAATCTATGTCCTTCAATATGATCTGCAGGCCTTTAGCGCTCTTAAGCTGGTATGTGTAGAAGCTTGTTTTATTTGTTTCAAATTCAGAAACCATTTTGCGGAAATCCTTTTCATCATAAATTTGAATTTTCGTTTCATCGATATTGCCACGTTTTATTGGGACAATGTGGAATTTATTTTCACCAATGACCGAAATTAATTTTTTAATAAGAGCATTTGAATTTTTCTCTCTCAAGTAGATTGGTGGCGGCTTGGATGTTTTATTCGAGGATACATCGGGTTTGTCGTTCTCATTTTGCAAAATTTTAAAACGGTTTTGGCGATTAGTTGAGGATGCGCTGTTATCTCTAGACATCTTTGGAGCGGATGAAATTTTTGAAGAATTCGGGCTTCGCCCACGCTTTACCACGGTTATACATCTGTCCATACCGACTTGCACCTTGGGTTTTGAAATACTGTTACCTGTAGTGATAACTTTGTTAAGTGACGAATACGAGCCTGAAGGGGATGATATTACTGACTTATATGAAGAAGTACTAGGCAATTGTAATGTTAATGAATCACTACTATTTGGCATTGGACAAAGCGAAGTTGATCGCTGACGAAAAATTGGTTTTGCCGTTAAAAAAGCACTTTCATTAGATTTATTATTTTTATTTTTTTCATTAAGAGCTTCAGAACTCACAGTAAAATAGGCGTTTCTGCCGTTAGAACTCACTTCATAATTTTTTGTATTTGAGGCACTCATATAGAGTATTCCTCAAGGGCACTTTTTGTGTTTTTTTGCTTACGATTATTTTTTGTTTTTGTGATTTATGATTGTTTGTCTGTTTTTGAGGTACTCGTAAGAGTATTCCTCAATGTCACTGTTTATATTTTTTTGTTTGCGTTTTTTTTTTGTATTTGTTATTTCCACTATGTAAAAAATATTATCAAAGCAATAAAGCTTATTTATTAGAGTCAGTATGTACCTATTACGAATAATATGTACTACGAATAATTTTTTGTATAATTTTTTGTTTGTTTGGTATGTAAGAGAAAATTCCGCTAATCGACTGTTCGCTATGAAGGTAACACGAGAACATGAATATGATAAAAATTATTAATAATGGTGATTCTATACCTATGGCATTTCGCAGTTGGGATTGTCATATTAATCCACAATTAAACATAAGAACTAGCCATATTTGGAATGTTAAACTGGCTGCAAATACAGAACGCTCACGTTTTGTATTGATTGCTTTTCAACAAGAAAATAAGTTTGTTCATTGTGATTTGACTAATTTAAAAGTACATTTAAATTCAGTCTCATATCCATATGATGATCTTAACATAAAGTACAAAAATTAACGATATGAAATTCTATATGATATGTATATAAGATTTCAACAAAGCTATTGTATGAAAGAATCTCAACCGCTTCTAACTGCACCAGAGTTTAAGATAAAAGCTCCTATTATTGTAGTAGATGTCAGTCATCAGAATGAATCACTCAATAATGGACCGATTGATATAAAAATAGAATTTGAAACAGCAACTAATATTGCAGCAAAGACAACAGCTTACTGCATTCTTATTCATGATCGTATAATAGAATATATACCTATCAAAGGACAAGTTCGAAAAGTCTTATAAATTGAGAAATATGGATAACAACATAATTTTTATAGACTTACAAGGTTTCACGAGTAATTCAAATGATTTCATCGCAAAAGAAGTAGCGATTGTTTTCAACAATTATGAATATAACCATTTCATTATAAAATCCCCATTTGCAAAGAGAAGCAAAGTGGCTAACAAAAAATATCATCACCTTAACTGGACTGCAGGATCAGCTTCATTTCAAAGCGTTTGCAATTTTTTAAAATCCAATGCAAGATGTTCAAAAATTTATGTAAAAGGTGAAGAAAAAAGACGATGGTTGGAAAAAATGTTACACCGAAAAATTTCTAACTTTAAGGATATAGCCTGCATCAACTTTAAACAAATGGAAATCAAGTATCCAGAATATCTTTATTGTAGTTATCATAATTTTGCGCATTAAAAAATGCTATTTTACTAACAAAAGAAATGTCTTGCTTTAAATGAACTTTTTTACTTCTTAAAATATGAATTTACATATGTATGTATTATTATAAAATTTAAAAAAATTTTAAACAATAAATGAATACAAAATAAAATAATGTACAAGTGTTTTCTTATTTCAAATACAAACTACATAAATGAAAGAGAAGGAAGTGGGGAGGAGGAGAGTTAACTTTATTGCTTACTTGCAAATTTTTACTTTTTTTATTTCTCTGCTGATGATTGTACTTAATTGAAACTTTGCTGCTTTAAAATAATCGTAGACAAAGAAAATTATTACGCTGCAAAATATAAATGTATTCTACAAAATATTTTACGCACAAGCATCCTCAGTCATACATACAAATACACATTCATACATACATACACATATACAAATATACATACATACATACATACAAATATATTTCTTAAACAAATAAATAAATACCAGCGACAAAGAAGCTGGATCATCCACACACAAGTATTAGGGTGTTCATATACAAGAGAACATTTTATACATAAATAACATTTAACATTTTATACATAAATAAATAAATTGTTTATTAATTATTTTATTTATGAACAATTTATTAGCGTGAGGAAATCATACACACATTCTCCCGATGAATATGAGAATCGCGTAGTGGTCATCAAATCTATTTTCTCTGATATTACTGATATAGTATTACGATAACAAATTTCTACAGTCTGGCAACACTGGCAATTTTCCCTTTGGTATTAGAAAATAATAATCATGTTTTGCCGTCGGCATTTGAAAAAAATAATAATCATGTTTTGCCGTCGGCATTTGAAAAAAATAATAATCATGTTTTGCTGTCGGCATTAGGAAAAATTATTATGCATTGCCGTAGGCATTAGGAAAAATTATCATGCATTGACGTAGGCATTAGGAAAGATTATCATGCATTGCCGTAGGCATTAGGAAAAATTAATAATCACTATTTCACCATTGGTATTAGGAAAAATCATTTTCATTATTTTCCCGTCGGCATATACACTCATGAAATCTTAATCTTATGAAACCCCTTAATCCACACCCACAAAAAAAATCACCCGTTATCACAATTAATATTATCCAAAAAAAAATCACCCGTTCCCACAAGGGTTAATGTAAACAAAAAACTCTTTATGTAAACAAAAAATAAGATACATTTATTGAACAACCCTCCTAAGTATCAAATTTCACAAATTTCCAAGAATTTAAGAATTTTCAAATTTTAATTACCCAAATTTAACAATTTCAGCCAGCAATTTTGCAAGTTTAATTGCCACCGAACCGCCAGTTCACTACTACTGAGGATTTTCGGACTTTTTTTCTTAGAATTAAATTTTCTATCATCTAAGATAAGGACTTAAATGCAGTTTAGCGAAGCAGCTCCAAAAAAATAAGAAGTAGCCTATGTGATAGAAAATTGAAAAATAAAAAAGTTGGTGGCGACGCATATTTACCGATTTATAGGGCTCTGAACTATCTATAGAAAACTTCAAAAAATTTCAACAAAAAAATTTTAACTTATCGTATAGGAAATTAAAAATATAACAAAAAATAATATTAGTAAAAAATTAGCTGCGACCGTTATTTTTTGAGTTATTGGCCTATAAATTTTTCATAGACGATTGTGATTTTTCTTTGCATTTCTGAATGTGATGGGTCAATTTTTGAACCAATTAAGATCTGTGCAGAAAATCGTTAACAAACAGTGCCGTTTTGGGGAATACATTGAAGGAGAAAGGGGGATGGGAGAAATTTTTTTAAAAAGCTGCGCCGTGTCGGGAAACATCATGGAGAATATCCTTAAGCTCGGCCGATTGCCAGCAGTGCAGTACAACGTTATTAGTTTAGTTGTTTATTGTACTTGATATTATAATCTCGATGTTAAAAACACTAAAAATTTGTGTTATTGCTTTTAAATCATACCTGTTATATCAGGAAATGTCATCCACAACAACAGTTTTATATGAAAACTTATTTTACAATTAGAGTATAACTTGTTTAATTACCCATCGGTTAGATATCTTTATCGCTTATTTACCGCAAATATTGAATCGCCGTTTTGTTAAACTAATGTTCACACAAAAGTCCACGCTTAGTTAACTTTCGCTTAATTACCCATTTTGGGTAATTACTCAGAAATATTTTACCCCAAAATTAAATTCAAATTATTTACCCAAAAATGAAAAGTATATATTTATGCAATTCTGTAATCAAATATATGCACCTTGTAATATTAATTTTTTTATGTAATAAAATATTTTATTTGAAGGAACATATGTATGTGCATTTTGTTTCAAGTAAATATGTACTGCATACCACTAGTGTCTTGTGCAAGGATGCGCACCCTTTTCGCGGAGAAAGGCTGACGTTGTATTTATACCTAAAATGGGCAATAGGCCAGAAAATTTGGGTAAATAACACAGACCAATTAACCTAACATCGTTTTTGTTGAAATTTATGTAGATCAATAAGCCTATCTGCACATTATATCGACGGTTTTGAATACCGCCCCCTGGCATGCAAATCAATATGCATACGCTAAGGGTAAATCGACCGAGCATGCTCTGCATTATCTTGTTACAAAGATCGAGAGGGCTCATGGGTCGGGTAAAATTGAGTTGTGTGCTTTTTTAAGACATAAATGGCGCATTTGATACCAAGGAGCATGAATCAATAGAGCGCTCGCTTAGACAAAAAGGTCTTGATCACGCGTCTGTGATATGGATTAGGTCTATGCTAGGGAGCAGGGATATAACTGATTCTATAGGTAATGATATGGTTGCTATTAAGGCAGCCAAAGGGTGTCCCCAAGGTGGTGTTTTATCACCACTCCTTTGGTCAGTGGTGATTGACGAACTTGTCCTCATTCTTAGTGAACAAGGATGCTGATGACCTAGTTGTGATGGCAACTAGAAAACTAGGCAACATTCTCTCAGACATCATGAACAATACTCTGTGCACTGTAACGACATGGTGTGGGAGACATGGCCTGCCGGTCAACTCTGATAAGACTATTCATTTGTTTGTTTTCATTTGTTTGTTGTATTGTTTTTCTGGAAGAAATATCTTAGTATTTATATACTTATATAATGGTAATTATACAAAGTATTTTGTCACAATTAATGGAATGTGACCAACCGTTTCGAGAAGGAGTAATCAGACCTTTTGCTCTTAAAAGAAAACTTGTTCTAGGGACAGTGTCGTTGAATGGATGTAATATTCCTTATTCGACCGATGTCAAATGCTTAGGGATTACCCTTGATAGTAAACTAACTTGGAACCGACATGTTGAATGCGTAATACAGAAAGCCATTAGGGCGATCTGGGCGGTGGAGAGTTGTGCTGGGTGCACCTGGAGCATGACCCCGAAAATGGTTATGTGGATCTACACAATGATTGTTAGGCCAATTATAGCGTACGGCGCGATAGTTTCATGGGAAAAGTCTCGCCAGGTTGTGACGACAACTAAACTCTGTAAAGTTCAGAGATTGGCGTGCCTTCTTGCAACATGCGCAATGAGGTCATGTCCAACCTTAGCCATTGAGGCCTTGATTGGACTACCACCCATACAAATCTTTATAAGATCATCTGCGGCAATGGCCGCTTATAGGATGGGTCTCGGGACATCTGCTCGTTGTGTTGGCGACGGGCACTCGTCGGTCTTGAGTACAATGCCCAGTTTAGGACTGCTAGGAATGCCTAGTGATAGGATAAACTGTGAACTGAGGTTTGACAGGAGATTTAATATCAAAATTCCACAATTTATGTTGGTATACGGATGGATCCAAAACTGAGGATGGAGTTGGTGGTGGAGTTTTTGGGCCCAACGTAAAAACCTTTTTGCCCATGGGCAAATGGCCTACGGTATTTCAGGCGGAAGCAAAGGCAATCACCAAATATGTTGACATTAATTTAAATATGGGCATTAGAGGTGCGCATATAGCTATCTTTTCCGATAGTCAGGCAGCTCTTAAGTCTCTCCTTTCATGGGAATTCCGTTCCAGGCTAGTTTTAGAGTGTTTTGACTCATTACAAAAGCTATCCATACGGAACAAGGTTTCAATTTATTGGATACCTGGCCACAGCGGTCATCCAAGGAATGAGGAAGCGGATGAATTGGCCAAGAGGGCCTCAGCAGCTTCTCCAATATCTGTAATGACCTTTGTAAGGAAAGTCATACAGAGATTGAATTAATTTTAACTCATAGATCTATGGTACAAAAGATCCATCAGGTATCGCTGAAATGTTTTGTCCTTATGCCGACGTGAAAGTTATTTTTTCTAATGCTAATATAGGTGTTGGTAGACTGTGATTTGGGTGGATGGGTATTAATAGGTGTTGTAATATGTAACCGTAGGAGCTTGTGGATGTATCTGTCTGCGGGAATTTAAGCGAGGCTTTGATAAGCGGGGGAGGGTGGGCGAGGGTGTAGTTGAGGTAGATCGATTACATATATGTGAGAATTTAATCCTGATCGTTATTTGATGTGGGTGGGGGTGTTGTGGAGGTAGATGGATCGCCTGTATGTGTGTGTGGGTGTTTGTGTATGTGTGTGTGTATTTGTGTGTATTTCTGTAGGAATTGGAATATATATATGTCTGTAGGAGCTTAAGGCTGATCGCGATTTATGAGAAGCGAGGTATTCTAGTAATATGTAACCGGTGTAATCTGTATGTTTGTATGTATGTAGGAGTTTAAGGCTGACTATGATTTGGGTGGATAGGATTGTTGACGTAATATGTAGCCATAGGGGTTTGTAGGTGTGTCTGTCTATAGGTGTGAGAATTTAAGATGATTGTGATTTATTAGAGGCGATATGTTCTTGTTATATGTAGCCGTGGGAATCTATATCTATATATGTCTGTGCGAGTTTAAGACTCCATAATTCAAGTAGGTGAGAGTGTTCTATTGTTGAGATTAATTTTATATATTGTATATATATGTATGTATGTATGATCATAGGAATTTGCGAATATATATCTGTGAGGATTACAGGCTGGTCTTGATTTGTGAGGGTGGAGTTGTTGTTAAAATTTTCTTGGATTTTTCTTAGATGAATTCTGCTGTGTGTGTGTGCGTGTGTATATGAGTTTCTCGCGTTGCTATTTATATGTACCCAGCTAAAAAAATTATATATGGTCCATATATTTTTAATATATGAATATATATAACTATATATGAATATGTATGAATTCATGTATGGAAATATATGGGATTATACATGGCAAAACTATTATATATGAACTAATATATGGACTAATATATGAAATGTATTATAACATATGAGCTCATATATGAAAATTTAATTATTAATATGTGGATCCATATATAAATATAAGATTTTATATATGGTGCCATAGAGGAATGTATGCATAAATGATATCTCACATATGATCGTTTTTGCAATCAAAAAAAGCTTGGAACTTTATCACTGCTGATTTGGAAATCCATTAGAAAATACATACGGTATGCAAACGTTTGAAAAAGAAAAACTTTTTGTTAAAAAAACCCATTCTTGTATGATTTTATACATTGTAGCCCCATTTAATATATCAAATAATCAAAAGGATAATCCAGTCATTATTTTTATAGAAAATAACAAAATTCTCTAGATAAGAAATAAAGTTCATATTACTGTATTGAAAACTATTGTTAGACGGATTATTTTTTCTTTTATAATTAATTGCATTAGTTTTTAATTTGATTTCTTAAGGCAAATGTTATGTACGAATATGATTTATGTGCTTTTTAAATAACTGATTCGCCTTTTGATGAATAAAATGACTTTTAGTTCGTTTTGAATTATTTGTCCAAACAAATGTTTCATTAAATAAAACCTCTCTCTCAAGTCTTAAAAAAATTTAGTTTTAGTAATTTAATTTATTGCTCAGCAGTGCGCTTTTGTGAATCAAGAGTGTAAGAATACGAACTTTGCATACTGTGGATGGAATTTACACATACATGTATGAAAATTTATGAATATATATAATCATATATGCCCATATACCCTCATTTTTCGGATCCGAACCATATATTGGATATCATATATGCTCCATACATATTTTTTTAGCTGGGTAGATAGAAATAAATTGTTTTCAATATCGACATTTGGTACTATAAAATAATATTATATATCTGAACTTCCCTAATCCTTGCATGGTTTTATACTTACGATTGCTTTATACTTTCTCATGCTTAAATTTGTCTCGCGTTAAAGTCTGCCTTTGAGAAATTTGTTTATATTACAGATTTTGTTTATTTAACTACATCCCACTTTTTTGACTGGACGACTTTTCTAAACATGTATGTATGTATGTACATACAAATAAGTGTTTAACTCAATCTTTGAATACATATTTTTTTCGTCATGTCATATCTTTTGTTCTTGTTATTGTTGTTGTTGTTGTTGTTGCTGATGTTGGTGTGTATAGATGTGAAATATCTTCAATTTGTTTTTACTTGAAATTAAAAAAACGTTGTTTTAATTTTCATTTGCATTTACTTAAAAGTTTGTGAGGATTTTCTCTTTTAAGTAAAGCTGAATTCCTGAAGATACATACTCTAAAGTAATAGTAACTAATAATAGAAATATTTCCTATATTTAATTTAAATTTGCTTAAAGTTGATGCAGCCTAATAGTCAACGTTAGAAATTTTTGGAGGGTGTACATTGCAAAACCGTTTAAAAATTTAAAACATTTTTAAATGAAACTGATTCAGCAACTCCAGCTTTGGTGATGACAGTTTTTTTAGCCAGTTTGCTTGGTTAAAATTTTCCTTATTTTTTTTTTTTTTGATAAACATTTAAAATCAAAGGGGAGTTTTATAATAAAATTGTTATTTTCATAATTGACGAAATCATCAGTTCTCGTTGTACCTTCATAGTGAATAGTCGATTAGCGGAATTTTTCTTACATTCTTATTAAACAAACAAAAAATTATACGAAAAAAATATTCGTAGTGCATATTATTCGTAATAGGTACATACTGACTTTAATAAATAATCTTTATTGCTTTGATAATATTTTTACATAGTGGAAATAACAAAAACAAAAAAAACCGAAAACAAAAAAAACAAAAACATTGACATTGAGGAATACTCTATACGAGTAACTCAAAAACAAATAAACAATCATAAATTACAAAAACAAACAAAAAAAACCGTAAGCGAAAAAAAAACACAAAAAGTGCCCTTGAGGAATACTCTATATGAGTACCTCAAATACAAAAAATTATGAAGTGAGTTCTAATGGCAGAAATGCCTATTTTACTGTGAGTTCTGAAGCTCTCAATGAAAAAATTACAAATAATAAATCTAATGAAAGTATTTTTTTAACGACAAATCCAATTTTTCGTCAGCGATCAACTTCGCTTTGCCCAATGCCAAATAGTGATTCATTAACATTACAGTTGCCTACTACTTCTTCATATAAGTCAGTAATATCATCTCCTTCAGGCTCGTGTTCATCACTTAATAAAGTTATCACTACAGATAAAACTAGCTCAAAACCGAAGGTACAAGTCGGAATGGACAGATACATAACAGTGGTAAAGCGTGGGCGAAGCCCGAATTCTTCAAAAATTTCATATGCTCCAAAGATGTCTAGGGATAATAGCGCTTCATCTACCAATCGTCAAAATCGTGTTTCATTATTGCAAGTCACCGACGACAAGCCCGCTGCATCATCGCAAAAGTCTTTTAGGCCACCACCTATATATCTGAGAGAGAAAAATTCTAACGCCCTAATTAAAAAATTAGTCTCGGCCATTGGTGAAAACGCATTTCATGTTATTCCAATAACGCGTGGTAACATTGACGAAACTAAAATTCAAATATACGAAGAAAAAAATTTCCGCAAAATAGTGACTGAATTTGAAAAAAATAAAACAAGTTTTTATACGTACCAGCTTAAGAGTGCCAAAGGTATGCAGATCGTATTGAAGGGTATTGACTCTTATGTTAATCCCGAAGAAGTAAAAGATGCACTCATGATACAAGGATTTAAGGTAAAAAGTGTTACCAACATAATCAATAGGGAGACCCAGCCTCTATTTCGTGTTGAATTGGAGCCGAATGATATACAGCTGAAAAAAAACGAGACACACCCAATTTATAGCCTAAAATACCTCTTATATCGAAAAATCACAGTTGAAGAGCCACATAAGCGATCAGGTCCCGTACAGTGCCATAATTGCCAAGAATATGGCCACACAAAAACATACTGTAAATTACCCACTGCTTGTGTTGTGTGCGGCGAATTACACGGCACTGCTAGTTGCAATAAGCCTAGAGATCGAAGTGATAAAAAATGCAGTAATTGTGGAGGTAATCACACCGCTAACTACAGAGGTTGTCCTGTGTACTCTTTTGTCAAACAGACTATGGTGCAAAAACCCAAATTAGCTCCATCTCAATCAGCAAACGCTTACTCCGCCACTTTTGTGCAAAGGAGCCAACCAGTTACTTCCCGTGTATCGTATGCCGATGCTGCTAAAACAAAATCTATTCCTCCACAAAATGTTCCACCTCCAAATAATTCAGCGAATTCAAACTCAGGCTTTAACTTTAGTCGCCTTGAAGCTACTATTGAGAATCTGGTGCAAACTATAAACAACTTTACAACAAATATGACCAGCATGATGCAAGAAATTCTGCGAATGCAGAATACACTGCTTCAAGCATTAGTTAACAAACCATGAACATGTTAAAAATATGTTTCTGGAACGCAAACGGCATTCGCCAGCATAAAAATGAACTTGAGCACTTCCTCATGGAAAAAAATATTGATATAATGTTGGTCTCTGAGACTCATTTGACTTCAAGGAGCTTATTTGTTGACATTGTTGACAGTAAACTAATTGGCCTATATGACTCAGCCTTGGAAAGATCTTTACCTGGCTTTGGAATCATTTTAACCTTGGCAAGCTTCCAGCAGTCTGGATAATACTCCAGTCGTAAAATGGCACTAAAAATTAATAACAGGATTCTAATTGCAGTACGAGGTAACTTAATCAGCATCTGGTTACTAATTCCATCCATACCGGGAGCTTTTTTGGGGTTGAGTTCGGCAATTAGTTTTTGTACATCACACATCGTAAATTTTAAGGGTCGAGGGGGTAGAGCAACTACACTCGGCAAATCAGCAACACCGGTACATGTATTTGGTGTAAATACGGATTTTAAATGCTTAGCAAATATGTTATCTTTTTCAGTATCGCTTCTTGCCCAACCTCCGGTAGATGTGCGCAGAGGTGGCTTAAACTCAACGGGTGTTTTAAACTTTTTAGCAGCGCGCCACAAAGAGTAATTAGATGCTGGTGTGACATCAAGGCCTTCCAGATAATTTTTGAAAGATGCAGTTTTTTCAGATGCAAGCAACTCTTGGAGTCGTTTAGTGCACTCTTTAAATCTGATTTTGTGTTGAGGTGATCTGTGCTGTTGCCATTCCCTTCTAGCTCTTCTTTTTTCACGTACGAAATGTTCAACGTCTGTAGAATAAATTTTATTGAACCCAGTATGCGGATGGGAGGTAGTGGCATGTTCAGAAGCTTGTTTAATATTCTCGTTAAGATTTGCAATGTTCGATTCAATATCATTGGGTGTTCTTAGCCTAATATTTTCCGTGCAATGACTACTAAGATATTTTTTGAATCCCAGCCAATTAACACGATCATCTTGACATATGGGTGAGGTAAAGCGCTTCTCAGTGGACTACAGATTGTAACGATCGTGGGAGAGTGATCAGACGACAGATCTAGGGAAGCTTCAACGTGAATTAATTCCCTAGAAATACTTTTTATGACGCCGAAATCTATAACATCCGGAATTTTTCTTACGTCAGTAGGCCAGTAAGTAGGCTCCCCACTTGAAATAACATCCAAACCCATTGTGTTGAACAACGCCCTACCTCTAGGCGTAATAAGACGGGAACCCCAGAACGTATGCTTAGCATTGTAGTCACCAGCTGCTACGAAACAAGGTCCAAGAGATTTGTAGAACTTCTCGTATTGGTCCTCAGTGATTAAAAATCTGGGAGGGGAGTAAATTGAAGATATCACGAAATTTGTACAAAAATTTTCAATGCAGATATTTGTTGCTTGTAGATGTTCTTCACAAATGTTGTCAAGAATATAGTGCTTGAGTCTTGACTTTATTAGAATTGCTGATCCACCGCATGCTCTCCCTCTAGGATCCTTTGTATCATATAAAGTGTAGCCATTCATTTTAAAGAGGCTTCTAGAAGTCAAATGAGTCTCAGAGACCAACATTATATCAATATTTTTTTCCGTAAGGAAGTGCTCAAGTTCATTTTTATGTTGGCGAATGCCGTTTGCATTCCAGAAACATATTTTTAACGTGTTCATGGCTTGTTAATTAATGCTTGAAGCAGAGTATTCTGCATTCTCAGCATTTCTTGCATCATGGTAGTCATATTTGTTGTAAAGTTGTTTATAGTTAGCACCAGATTCTCAATAGTAGCTTCAAGGCGACTAAAGTTAAAGCTTGAATTTGCATTCGTTGAATTATTTGGCGGTGAAACATTTGGTGTGGGAATAGAACTAGCCTTAGCAGCATCGGCATACGATACACGTGAAGTAACTGGTTGGCTCACTGGAGCAAAAGAGGCGGAGTACGCGTTTAATGTTTGAGCTGGAGCTAATTTAGGTTTTTGCACCATGGCCTGCTTGACGAAAGAGTACACAGGACATCCTCTGTAGTTAGCGGTGTGATTACCTCCACAATTACTGCATTTTTTTCCCGCTTGATCTTTTGGTTTGGTACAACTTGCAGTACCGTGCAATTCACCGCAGATAACACACACTGTAGGTAAATTGCAGTAAGCTTTTGTATGGCCATATTCTTGGCAATTATGACACTGCACGGGACCTGCACGCTTATGTGGCTCTTCAACTGTGATTTTTCTGTATAAAAGGTATTTAAGGCTATAAATAGGATGATTCTCGTTTTTTTTCAACTGTATATCATTTGGCTCCAGTTCAACACGAAATAGGGGTTGGGGTACTTTTTCTTTGTTAAATATGTTTGATACATTCTTTACCTTAAATCCCTGGAGGACAAGTGCATCTTTTATTTTATTTCTTCAGGGACAACATAAGAATCTATGCCCTTCAATATGATCTGCAGGCCTTTAGCGCTCTTAAGCTGGTATGTGTAGAAGCTTGTTTTATTTGTTTCAAATTCAGAAACCATTTTGCGGAAATCCTTTTCATCATAAATTTTAATTTTCGTTTCATCGATATTGCCACGTTTTATTGGGACAATGTGGAATTTATTTTCACCAATGACCGAAATTAATTTTTTAATAAGGGCATTTGAATTTTTCTCTCTCAAGTAGATTGGTGGCGGCTTGGATGTTTTATTCGAGGATACATCGGGTTTGTCGTTCTCATCTTGCAAAATTTTAAAACGGTTTTGGCGATTAGTTGAGGATGCGCTGTTATCTCTAGACATCTTTGGAGCGGATGAAATTTTTGGAGAATTCGGGCTTCGCCCACGCTTTACCACGGTTATACATCTGTCCATACCGACTTGCACCTTGGGTTTTGAAATACTGTTATCTGTAGTGATAACTTTGTTAAGTGACGAATACGAGCCTGAAGGGGATGATATTACTGACTTATATGAAGAAGTACTAGGCAATTGTAATGTTAATGAATCACTACTATTTGGCATTGGACAAAGCGAAGTTGATCGCTGACGAAAAATTGGTTTTGCCGTTAAAAAACACTTTCATTAGATTTATTATTTTTATTTTTTTCATTAAGAGCTTCAGAACTCACAGTAAAATAGGCGTTTCTGCCGTTAGAACTCACTTCATAATTTTTTGTATTTGAGGCACTCATATAGAGTATTCCTCAAGGGCACTTTTTGTGTTTTTTTGCTTACGATTATTTTTTGTTTTTGTGATTTATGATTGTTTGTCTGTTTTTGAGGTACTCGTAAGAGTATTCCTCAATGTCACTGTTTATATTTTTTTGTTTGCGTTTTTTTTGTATTTGTTATTTCCACTATGTAAAAAATATTATCAAAGCAATAAAGCTTATTTATTAGAGTCAGTATGTACCTATTACGAATAATATGTACTACGAATAATTTTTTGTATAATTTTTTGTTTGTTTGGTATGTAAGAGAAAATTCCGCTAATCGACTGTTCGCTATGAAGGTAACACGAGAACATGAATATGATAAAAATTATTAATAATGGTGATTCTATACCTATGGCATTTCGCAGTTGGGATTGTCATATTAATCCACAATTAAACATAAGAACTAGCCATATTTGGAATGTTAAACTGGCTGCAAATACAGAACGCTCACGTTTTGTATTGATTGCTTTTCAACAAGAAAATAAGTTTGTTCATTGTGATTTGACTAATTTAAAAGTACATTTAAATTCAGTCTCATATCCATATGATGATCTTAACATAAAGTACAAAAATGAACGATATGAAATTCTATATGATATGTATATAAGATTTCAACAAAGCTATTGTATGAAAGAATCTCAACCGCTTCTAACTGCACCAGAGTTTAAGACAAAAGCTCCTATTATTGTAGTAGATGTCAGTCATCAGAATGAATCACTCAATAATGGACCGATTGATATAAAAATAGAATTTGAAACAGCAACTAATATTGCAGCAAAGACAACAGCTTACTGCATTCTTATTCATGATCGTATAATAGAATATATACCTATCAAAGGACAAGTTCGAAAAGTCTTATAAATTGAGAAATATGGATAACAACATAATTTTTATAGACGTACAAGGTTTCAAAAGTAATTCAAATGATTTCATCGCAAAAGAAGTAGCGATTGTTTTCAACAATTATGAATATAACCATTTCATTATAAAATCCCCATTTGCAAAGAGAAGCAAAGTGGCTAACAAAAAATATCATCACCTTAACTGGACTGCAGGATCAGCTTCATTTCAAAGCGTTTGCAATTTTTTAAAATCCAATGCAAGATGTTCAAAAATTTATGTAAAAGGTGAAGAAAAAAGACGATGGTTGGAAAAAATGTTACACCGAAAAATTTCTAACTTTAAGGATATAGCCTGCATCAACTTTAAACAAATGGAAATCAAGTATCCAGAATATCTTTATTGTAGTTATCATAATTTTGCGCATTAAAAAATGCTATTTTACTAACAAAAGAAATGTCTTGCTTTAAATGAACTTTTTTACTTCTTAAAATATGAATTTACATATGTATGTATTATTATAAAATTTAAAAAAATTTTAAACAATAAATGAATACAAAATAAAATAATGTACAAGTGTTTTCTTATTTCAAATACAAACTACATAAATGAAAGAGAAGGAAGTGGGGAGGAGGAGAGTTAACTTTATTGCTTACTTGCAAATTTTTACTTTTTTTATTTCTCTGCTGATGATTGTACTTAATTGAAACTTTGCTGCTTTAAAATAATCGTAGACAAAGAAAATTATTACGCTGCAAAATATAAATGTATTCTACAAAATATTTTACGCACAAGCATCCTCAGTCATACATACAAATACACATTCATGCATACATACACATATACAAATATACATACATACATACATACAAATATATTTCTTAAACAAATAAATAAATAAATAAATACCAGCGACAAACAAGCTGGATCATCCACACACAAGTATTAGGGTGTTCATATACAAGAGAACATTTTATACATAAATAACATTTAACATTTTATACATAAATAAATAAATTGTTTATTAATTATTTTATTTATGAACAATTTATTAGCGTGAGGAAATCATACACACATTCTCCCGATGAATATGAGAATCGCGTAGTGGTCATCAAATCTATTTTCTCTGATATTACTGATATAGTATTACGATAACAAATTTCTACGGTCTGGCAACACTGGCAATTTTCCCTTTGGTATTAGAAAATAATAATCATGTTTTGCCGTCGGCATTTGAAAAAAATAATAATCATGTTTTGCCGTCGGCATTTGAAAAAAATAATAATCATGTTTTGCTGTCGGCATTAGGAAAAATTATTATGCATTGCCGTAGGCATTAGGAAAAATTATCATGCATTGACGTAGGCATTAGGAAAGATTATCATGCATTGCCGTAGGCATTAGGAAAAATTAATAATCACTATTTCACCATTGGTATTAGGAAAAATCATTTTCATTATTTTCCCGTCGGCATATACACTCATGAAATCTTAATCTTATGAAACCCCTTAATCCACACCCACAAAAAAAATCACCCGTTATCACAATTAATATTATCCAAAAAAAAATCACCCGTTCCCACAAGGGTTAATGTAAACAAAAAACTCTTTATGTAAACAAAAAATAAGATACACTTATTGAACCACCCTCGTAAGTATCAAATTTCACAAATTTCCAAGAATTTAAGAATTTTCAAATTTTAATTACCCAAATTTAACAATTTCAGCCAGCAATTTTGCAAGAGTAATTGCCACCGAACCGCCAGTTCACTACTACTGAGGATTTTCGGACTTTTTTTCTTAGAATTAAATTTTCTATCATCTAAGATAAGGACTTAAATGCAGTTTAGCAAAGCAGCTCCAAAAAAATAAGAAGTAGCCTATGTGATAGAAAATTGAAAAATAAAAAAGTTGGTGGCGACGCATATTTACCGATTTATAGGGCTCTGAACTATCTATAGAAAACTTCAAAAAATTTCAACAAAAAAATTTTAACTTATCGTATAGGAAATTAAAAACATTTTTTTTTTTTTTTAATACATTTATTTATTTATTGTATCTTCAATTATGAACTAACAATAAGTAATCAAATCTTAAATCTAAAATATAAGTATTAGGCCCGACCACTGTCGGACATAAACTTAGTGATAGATATAAATAATACATAAGTAGTGATAATCAAAAAAAAAAAAAAATATTTTCAAGCAATCCCATCTGGAGTGTTGAGTAAAAGAGCCCTTGTGTCCTTCTTTTTCAAGCGAATGTGGCCAGTAAAATTCAAGATGTTACGAGCAAGCGGATTAGGATGTGACTCGAGTTTTTTTTAAATATTTGCCTGCGTATTTTGCTATTTCTTCAATCACTAGTGGCATATTCAAATCACGATGTATATTTGAGTTTTTTATGTACCATGGAGCCGATGTTATCAAACGTAAAATTTTGTTTTGCCTTCGTTGGATTCTCTCGACGTTAGAAGCTGAAGCAGTGCCCCATAACTGAATTCCGTAGCACCATATTGGCTTCAAGAGCGACTTGTATAATAAAAGTTTACAGTCTAGGCTGAGTGTTGAGTTTCTACCAATCAGCCAATATATCTGACTTAGTTTAAGTTTCATTTGTATTAGCTTTGAGTCAATATGGTGTTTCCATGTAAGTCGTCGATCAAGGTGTATACCAAGGTATTTTACATGTGAATGCTGAGGAACAACTTGATTGTTGATTCGAATTTGGGAACAAGTATCTCTTCGCAGGGTAAATGTTACCTGAACACACTTTTGCTCGTTTACCTTAATTCTCCATAATTTTAACCATAGTTCCAGTTGTGTAATATATTCTTGTAGATATCGGGAAGCCTCATGAGGATTTTCGTGCATACTTAGGCAGGCTGTATCATCGGCAAACGTAGATGTATGGATATTGCTGCTCAAAGGCATATCACAAGTATAAATTAAATACAAAACTGGCCCCAGTATGCTCCCCTGTGGCACACCGGATGATATAGATTCGGGCACACTCATGAATTCCCCTTCCACAACCGTGAACTTCCGGGTAGTAATGTAACTTTCTAATAAATTCACCAAATTTATTGGTAGATATGATTTTAATTTTAAAATTAAACCTTCATGCCATACTTTATCAAATGCCTGCGAAACGTCAATAAACAGTGCAGAACAGTACTTCTTTTCTTCAAATGTTCTTCTTATATATTGAACCAATCTATGCGTTTGTTCAATGGTGCTATGTTGACTTCTAAAACCAAACTGATGGTCTGGGATGCACCCACTACCAATTACAATTGGGGACAATTTTGCCATGAGCAGTTTTTCGAAAAGTTTTGACATTGTTGATAGCAGGCTTATTGGCCTGTATGATTCTGCCTTGGTCAGATCTTTGCCCGGCTTTGGAATCATTTTAACTTTGGCAAGCTTCCAGCTGTGGGGATAATACTCTAGTCGTAAAATGGCATTAAAAATGAATAACATGATTCTAATTACAATACGAGGCAATTTTATTAGCATTTGGTTACTAATTCCATCAATACCCGGTGCTTTCTTCGGGTTGAGTTCAGCAATTAGATTTTGTACATCACACATTTTAAATTTTATGGGTCGAGGGGGTAGCGCAACTACACTCGGGAAATCAACAACACCAGTACATGTGTTTGGGGTAAATACGGATTTTAAATGCTTTGCAAACAAGTTACCTTTTTCAATATCACTCCTGGCCCAAACTCCGGTAGAAGTGCGCAGAGGTGGTTTAAACTCAACGGGTGTTTTAATTCTTTTCGCAGCGCGCCACAAAGAATAATTAGATGCTGGTGTGACATCGAGATTTTCCAGATAGTTTTTAAGACATGCAGTTTTTTCATATGCAAGCAGTTCTTGGAGTCTTTTAGTGCAATCTTTTAATCTAATTTTATTTTGGGGTGACCTGTGCTGTTGCCATTCTCTTCTAGCTCTTCTTTTTGCACATACGAGAAGTTCAATATCTGTAGAATATATTCTGTTAAACCCAGTCTGCGGGTGGGAGGAAGTGGCATGTTCAGCTGCCTGCTTAATATTTTCGTTAAGATTAGCAATATTAGATTCAATATCGTCATGAGTTCTTAGCTTAATGTTTTCAGTGCAATGACTACTAAGATATTTTTTGAATCGCAGCCAATTAACACGACTGACCATTTTCACATATGGGTGAGGTAGGAAATTAAAAATATAACAAAAAATAATATTAGTAAAAAATTAGCTGCGACCGTTATTTTTTGAGTTATTGGCCTATAAATTTTTCATAGACGATTGTGATTTTTCTTTGCATTTCTGAATGTGATGGGTCAATTTTTGAACCAATTAAGATCTGTGCAGAAAATCGTTAACAAACAGTGCCGTTTTGGGGAATAGATTGAAGGAGAAAGGTGGATGGGAGAAAATTTTTTAAAAAGCTGCGCCGTGTCGGGAAACATCATGGAGAATATCCTTAAGCTCGGCCGATTGCCAGCAGTGCAGTACAACGTTATTAGTTTAGTTGTTTATTGTACTTGATATTATAATCTCGATGTTAAAAACACTAAAAATTTGTGTTATTGCTTTTAAATCATACCTGTTATATCAGGAAATGTCATCCACAACAACAGTTTTATATGAAAACTTATTTTACAATTAGAGTATAACTTGTTTAATTACCCATCGGTTAGATATCTTTATCGCTTATTTACCGCAAATATTGAATCGCCGTTTTGTTAAACTAATTTTCACACAAAAGTCCACGCTTAGTTAACTTTCGCTTAATTACCCATTTTGGGTAATTACTCAGAAATATTTTACCCCAAAATTAAATTCAAATTATTTACCCAAAAATGAAAAGTATATATTTATGCAATTCTGTAATCAAATATATGCACCTTGTAATATTAATTTTTTTATGTAATAAAATATTTTATTTGAAGGAACATATGTATGTGCATTTTGTTTCAAGTAAATATGTACTGCATACCACTAGTGTCTTGTGCAAGGATGCGCACCCTTTTCGCGGAGAAAGGCTGACGTTGTATTTATACCTAAAATGGGCAATAGGCCAGAAAATTTGGGTAAATAACACAGACCAATTAACCTAACATCGTTTTTGTTGAAATTTATGTAGATCAATAAGCCTATCTGCACATTATATCGACGGTTTTGAATACCGCCCCCTGGCATGCAAATCAATATGCATACGCTAAGGGTAAATCGACCGAGCATGCTCTGCATTATCTTGTTACAAAGATCGAGAGGGCTCATGGGTCGGGTAAAATTGAGTTGTGTGCTTTTTTAAGACATAAATGGCGTATTTGATACCAAGGAGCATGAATCAATAGAGCGCTCGCTTAGACAAAAAGGTCTTGATCACGCGTCTGTGATATGGATTAGGTCTATGCTAGGGAGCAGGGATATAACTGATTCTATAGGTAATGATATGGTTGCTATTAAGGCAGCCAAAGGGTGTCCCCAAGGTGGTGTTTTATCACCACTCCTTTGGTCAGTGGTGATTGACGAACTTGTCCTCATTCTTAGTGAACAAGGATGCTGATGACCTAGTTGTGATGGCAACTAGAAAACTAGGCAACATTCTCTCAGACATCATGAACAATACTCTGTGCACTGTAACGACATGGTGTGGGAGACATGGCCTGCCGGTCAACTCTGATAAGACTATTCATTTGTTTGTTTTCATTTGTTTGTTGTATTGTTTTTCTGGAAGAAATATCTTAGCATTTATATACTTATATAATGGTAATTATACAAAGTATTTTGTCACAATTAATGGAATGTGACCAACCGTTTCGAGAAGGAGTAATCAGACCTTTTGCTCTTAGAAGAAAACTTGTTCTAGGGACAGTGTCGTTGAATGGATGTAATATTCCTTATTCGACCGATGTCAAATGCTTAGGGATTACCCTTGATAGTAAACTAACTTGGAACCGACATGTTGAATGCGTAATACAGAAAGCCATTAGGGCGATCTGGGCGGTGGAGAGTTGTGCTGGGTGCACCTGGGGCATGACCCCGAAAATGGTTATGTGGATCTACACAATGATTGTTAGGCCAATTATAGCGTACGGCGCGATAGTTTGATGGGAAAAGTCTCGCCAGGTTGTGACGACAACTAAACTCTGTAAAGTTCAGAGATTGGCGTGCCTTCTTGCAACATGCGCAATGAGGTCATGTCCAACCTTAGCCATTGAGGCCTTGATTGGACTACCACCCATACAAATCTTTATAAGATCATCTGCGGCAATGGCCGCTTATAGGATGGGTCTCGGGACATCTGCTCGTTGTGTTGGCGACGGGCACTCGTCGGTCTTGAGTACAATGCCCAGTTTAGGACTGCTAGGAATGCCTAGTGATAGGATAAACTGTGAACTGAGGTTTGACAGGAGATTTAATATCAAAATTCCACAATTTATGTTGGTATACGGATGGATCCAAAACTGAGGATGGAGTTGGTGGTGGAGTTTTTGGGCCCAACGTAAAAACCTTTTTGCCCATGGGCAAATGGCCTACGGTATTTCAGGCGGAAGCAAAGGCAATCACCAAATATGTTGACATTAATTTAAATATGGGCATTAGAGGTGCGCATATAGCTATCTTTTCCGATAGTCAGGCAGCTCTTAAGTCTCTCCTTTCATGGGAATTCCGTTCCAGGCTAGTTTTAGAGTGTTTTGACTCATTACAAAAGCTATCCATACGGAACAAGGTTTCAATTTATTGGATACCTGGCCACAGCGGTCATCCAAGGAATGAGGAAGCGGATGAATTGGCCAAGAGGGCCTCAGCAGCTTCTCCAATATCTGTAATGACCTTTGTAAGGAAAGTCATACAGAGATTGAATTAATTTTAACTCATAGATCTATGGTACAAAAGATCCATCAGGTATCGCAGTGCCGGTCTTTGAACTAGATCTTCCCCTTCTATTCTATTCTACTACATAGCAGTCAGTTCGGATAAATGCATTTCAAAAGATAATTAAGCGTATTCTAATAATTACCTCTAGGAGGTAATTAAACGTCTTCGCTTTAAAACCTTTCTCAGATAATTACCCCAAAAATCATGACATTTATTATAAGGAGTAGTAGTGAACTGGCGGTTCGGTGGCAATTAAACTTGCAAAATTGTTGGCTGAAATTGTTAAATTGTGGCTGAAATTGTTAAATTGTGGGCTGAAATTGTTAAATTGTTGCTGAAATTTTTAAATTCTTGGAAATTTGTGCTTTCGGCAGCGCTTTGATTTTTTTTGTTTACATTAGGAATTTTTTTGTTTACATTAAGTGTATGTCTGTTTGTCTCTCTGACTGTCCGCCTGACCGTGGGAATTTTTGTGTGGAATATTTTGTGTGAATGTATTAAGGTCACTCATAGTTTTGAGGTTTTTATGTGTGTATATTGCCGACGGCAAAACAAGATTATTATTTTTTTCTAATACCGAAGGGAAAATCAATGAAATGTTTTGTCCTTATGCCGACGTGAAAGTTATTTTTTCTAATGCTAATATAGGTGTTGGTAGACTGTGATTTGGGTGGATGGGTATTAATAGGTGTTGTAATATGTAACCGTAGGAGCTTGTGGATGTATCTGTCTGCGGGAATTTAAGCGAGGCTTTGATAAGCGGGGGAGGGTGGGCGAGGGTGTAGTTGAGGTTGATCGATTACATATATGTGAGAATTTAATCCTGATCGTGATTTGACGTGGGTGGGGGTATTGTGGAGGTAGATGGATCGCCTGTATGTGTGTGTGGGTGTTTGTGTATGTGTGTGTGTGTATTTCTGTAGGAATTGGAATATATATATGTCTGTAGGAGCTTAAGGCTGATCGCGATTTATGAGAAGCGAGGTATTCTAGTAATATGTAACCGGTGTAATCTGTATGTTTGTATGTATGTAGGAGTTTAAGGCTGACTATGATTTGGGTGGATAGGCTTGTTGACGTAATATGTAGCCATAGGGGTTTGTGGGTGCGTCTGTCTATAGGAGTTTAAGGCTGATCGTGATTTGAGCTGGGTGAGGATTTTGTTGACGTAGATTGATTCTGTGTATGTATGTATGGCTGTGAGAATTTAAGATGATTGTGATTTATTAGAGGCGATATGTTCTTGTTATATGTAGCCGTGGGAATCTATATCTATATATGTCTGTGCGAGTTTAAGACTCCATAATTCAAGTAGGTGAGAGTGTTCTATTGTTGAGATTAATTTTTCTATATTGTATATATATGTATGTATGTATGTATGATCATAGGAATTTGCGAATATATATCTGTGAGGATTACAGGCTGGTCTTGATTTGTGAGGGTGGAGTTGTTGTTAAAATTTTCTTGGATTTTTCTTAGATGAATTCTGCTGTGTGTGTGTGTGCGTGTGTATATGAGTTTCTCGCGTTGCTATTTATATGTAGATAGAAATAAATTGTTTTATATATCGAGATTTGGTACTATAAAATAATATCATATATCTGAACTTCCCTAATCCTTGCATGGTTTTATACTTACGATTGCTTTATACTTTCTCATGCTTAAATTTGTCTCGCGTTAAAGTCTGCCTTTGAGAAATTTGTTTATATTACAGATTTTGTTTATTTAACTACATCCCACTTTTTTGACTGGACGACTTTTCTAAACGCAGAAAAAAACCAACTCAAAATCAGTAAAAACCATGTTGAATTAATAAGAAACATTAGCGAAGGTTTAGTCATATTGAAATTTCTTATTTCAATATGGAAAAAATATTAATTTACAGTATTCATTTACTAAACTCATTAGTTTTGAGGTATCTCAACATACATTTTCTATTAAATAGAAAATTATTGAATTAATGTGACGCATTCTTATTTTTAAGCAGCATAATTTCATTGAGTGTAGGTCATGCGAATTTATGCTTAATATATTTTCATGATGTTGATATGTATGTAAGTGTGATTTTTAAGATCTAATAAATACTTGAGCATTGATAAGAAATTTGATATGTGTACATACATATCTACAAATTGATTTTATGTTTGCATGTATGTATGTATGTACATACAAATAAGTGTTTAACTCAATCTTTGAATACATATTTTTTTCGTCATGTCATGTCTTTTGTTCTTGTTATTGTTGTTGTTGTTGCTGATGTTGGTGTGTATAGATGTGAAATATCTTCAATTTGTTTTTACTTGAAATTAAAAAAACGTTGTTTTAATTTTCATTTGCATTTACTTAAAAGTTTGTGAGGATTTTCTCTTTTAAGTAAAGCTGAATTCCTGAAGATACATACTCTAAAGTAATAGTAACTAATAATAGAAATATTTCCTATATTTAATTTAAATTTGCTTAAAGTTGATGCAGCCTAATAGTCAACGTTAGAAATTTTTGGAGGGTGTACATTGCAAAACCGTTTAAAAATAAAAAAACATTTTTAAATGAAACTGATTCAGCCAGTTTGCTTGGTTAAATTTTTTCTTATTTTTTTTTTTGATAAACACCTAAAATCAAAGGGGAGTTTTATAATAAAATTGTTATTTTCATAATTGACGAAATTATCAGTTCTCGTTGTACCTTCATAGTGAATAGTCGATTAGCGGAATTTTTCTTACATTCTTATTAAACAAACAAAAAATTATACAAAAAAAATATTCGTAGTGCATATTATTCGTAATAGGTACATACTGACTTTAATAAATAATCTTTATTGCTTTGATAATATTTTTACATAGTGGAAATAACAAAAACAAAAAAACCGAAAACAAAAAAAAACAAAAACATTGACATTGAGGAATACTCTATACGAGTAACTCAAAAACAAATAAACAATCATAAATTACAAAAACAAACAAAAAAAAAACCGTAAGCGAAAAAAAAACACAAAAAGTGCCCTTGAGGAATACTTTATATGAGTACCTCAAATACAAAAAATTATGAAGTGAGTTCTAATGGCAGAAATGCCTATTTTACTGTGAGTTCTGAAGCTCTCAATGAAAAAATTACAAATAATAAATCTAATGAAAGTATTTTTTTAACGACAAATCCAATTTTTCGTCAGCGATCAACTTCGCTTTGTCCAATGCCAAATAGTGATTCATTAACATTACAGTTGCCTACTACTTCTTCATATAAGTCAGTAATATCATCTCCTTCAGGCTCGTGTTCATCACTTAATAAAGTTATCACTACAGATAAAACTAGCTCAAAACCGAAGGTACAAGTCGGAATGGACAGATACATAACAGTGGTAAAGCGTGGGCGAAGCCCGAATTCTTCAAAAATTTCATATGCTCCAAAGATGTCTAGGGATAATAGCGCTTCATCTACCAATCGTCAAAATCGTGTTTCATTATTGCAAGTCACTGACGACAAGCCCGCTGCATCATCGCAAAAGTCTTTTAGGCCACCACCTATATATCTGAGAGAGAAAAATTCTAACGCCCTAATTAAAAAATTAGTCTCGGCCATTGGTGAAAACGCATTTCATGTTATTCCAATAACGCGTGGTAACATTGACGAAACTAAAATTCAAATATACGAAGAAAAAAATTTCCGCAAAATAGTGACTGAATTTGAAAAAAATAAAACAAGTTTTTATACGTACCAGCTTAAGAGTGCCAAAGGTATGCAGATCGTATTGAAGGGTATTGACTCTTATGTTAATCCCGAAGAAGTAAAAGATGCACTCATGATACAAGGATTTAAGGTAAAAAATGTTACCAACATAATCAATAGGGAGACCCAGCCTCTATTTCGTGTTGAATTGGAGCCGAATGATATACAGCTAAAAAAAACGAGACACACCCAATTTATAGCCTAAAATACCTCTTATAGCGAAAAATCACAGTTGAAGAGCCACATAAGCGATCAGGTCCCGTAAAGTGCCATAATTGCCAAGAATATGGCCACACAAAAACATACTGTAAATTACCCACTGTTTGTGTTGTGTGCGGCGAATTACACGGCACTGCTAGTTGCAATAAGCCAAGAGATCGAAGTGATAAAAAATGCAGTAATTGTGGAGGTAATCACACCGCTAACTACAGAGGTTGTCCTGTGTACTCTTTTGTCAAACAGACTATGGTGCAAAAACCCAAATTAGCTCCATCTCAATCAGCAAACGCTTACTCCGCCACTTTTGTGCAAAGGAGCCAACCAGTTACTTCCCGTGTATCGTATGCCGATGCTGCTAAAACAAAATCTATTCCTCTACAAAATGTTCCACCTCCAAATAATTCAGCGAATTCAAACTCAGGCTTTAACTTTAGTCGCCTTGAAGCTACTATTGAGAATCTGGTGCAAACTATAAACAACTTTACAACAAATATGACCAGCATGATGCAAGAAATTCTGCGAATGCAGAATACACTGCTTCAAGCATTAGTTAACAAACCATGAACATGTTAAAAATATGTTTCTGGAACGCAAACGGCATTCGCCAGCATAAAAATGAACTTGAGCACTTCCTCATGGAAAAAATATTGATATAATGTTGGTCTCTGAGACTCATTTGACTTCAAGGAGCTTATTTAAAATAAATGGTTACACTCTATATGATTCAAAGGACCCGAGGGGGAGAGCATGCGGTGGGTCAGCAATTCTAATTAAGTCAAGACTCAAACACTATGTCCTTGATAACATTTGTGAAGAACATCTACAACCAACGAATATTTGTATCGAAAATTTTTGCACAAATTTTGTCATATCATCAATTTACTCCCCTCCTAGATTCGCAATTACTGAGGATCAATACGAGGATTTCTACAAATCTCTTGGCCCTTGTTTCGTAGCAGCTGGAGATTATAATGCAAAACATACTTTCTGGGGTTCGCGTCTTATCACACCTAGAGGACGAGCGTTGTTCAACACAATTTCAAAAGTGGGCTTGGACGTCATTTCAAGTGGGGAGCTCACTTACTGGCCTACGGACATACAAAAATTCCGGATGTTATAGATTTTGTAGTCATGAAAAATATCGGTAGGGAATTAATTCATGTTGAAGCTTCTGTAGATCTCTCCTCCGATCACTCTCCCACGATTGTTACAATTTGTAGCCCACTAAGAAGTGACTTCCCTGTCCCATATGTAAAGATGATCAACCGTGTTAATTGGCTGGGGTTCAAAAAATACCTCAGTAGCCATTGTACGGAAAATATTAACCTAAGAACGCCAGGTGATGTTGAATCTAACATTGAAAATCTTAACGAAAATATTAAACAGGCTGCTGAACATGCCACTACTTCCCATCCGCAGACTGGGTTTAATAGAATTTATTCTACAGACATTGAACGTCTTTTACGTGAAAAAAGGACAGCTAGAAGGGAATGGCAACAGCACAGATCACCCCAAAATAAAATTAGATTTAAAGAGTGCACTAGACGACTCCAAGAGCTGCTGGCATATGAAAAAACTGTATGTCTTAAAAATTATCTGGAAAATCTTGATGCCACACCTGCATCTAATTACTCCTTGTGGCGAGCTGCTAGAAAGCTTAAAACACCCGTTGAATATAGACCACCTCTGCGCACTTCTACCGGAGGTTGGGCCAGAAGCGATACTGAAAAAGGTAACATATTTGTTGAGCATTTAAAATCCGTATTTACCCCAAACACATGTACTGGTGTTGTTGATTTACCAAGTGTAGTTGCGCTACCCCCTCGAACCATAAAATTTAAGACGCGTGATGTTCAGAAACTAATTGCTGAACTCAACCCGAAGAAAGCTCCAGGTATTGATGGAATAAGTAACAATATGCTGATAAACTTGCCCCATATTGCAATTAGAATCCTGTTATTTATTTTTAACGCCATTTTACGACTGGAGTATTATCCACAAAGCTGGAAGCTTGCGAAGGTCAAAATGATTCCAAAGCCGGGCAAAGACCTTACCAAGGCTGAGTCATACAGGCCAATAAGTCTGCTATCAACAATGTCAAAACTCTTCGAAAAGCTGCTCATGACAAAATTGTCCCCAATTTTAACTGATAGTGGGTGCATCCCAGACCATCAATTTGGTTTTAGAAGTCAGCATAGCACAATTGAACAAACTCATAGATTGGTGCAATTTATAAGAAGAACTTTTGAAGAAAAAATGTATTGTTCTGCCCTGTTTATTGACGTTTCTCAAGCCTTTGATAAAGTGTGGCATGAAAGCCTTATTTTAAAATTAAAATCATATTTACCAATAAATTTTCTGAATTTATTAGAAAGCTATATAACTACCCAAAAGTTTACGATTGTGGAAGGAGAATTCATGAGTCTGCCCCAATCTATATCATCCGGTCTGCCACAGGGGAGCATACTGGGGCCAGTTTTGTTTTTGATTTATACTTGTGATATGCCTTTGAGCAGCAATATCCATACATCTACGTTTGCCGATGATACAGCCTGCCTTAGTATGCACAAAAACCCGCACGAGGCTTCCCGATATCTTCAAGAACATATTGGAAATCTGGTTGAACTTATGGAGAATTAAAGTCAATGAACAAAAGTGTGTCCATACAACGTTTACCCATAAGAAGAGATACTTGTTCCCCCATTCGAATCAACAATCAAAATATTCCTCAACATTCCCAAGTGAAATACCTTGGTATACACCTTGATCGAAGGCTTACATGGAAACATCATATTGACTTTAAGCTAACTCAGATGAAACTTAAGTTATCTCAAATTCATTGGTTGATTGGCAGAAATTCAACACTTAGCATGGACTGTAAACTTTTAATATACAAGTCGCTTTTGAAGCCAATATGGTGTTACGGTATCCAGTTATGGGGCACTGCTTCAGCTTCCAATGTAGAGAGAATCCAACGAAGGCAAAACAAAATTTTAAGGTTAATAACATCTGCTCCATGGTACATTAAGAATTCAAATTTGCATCGTGATTTAAAAATGCCACTAGTGAATGAAGAAATTGCAAGATACGCAGGCAAATACTTAACAAAACTCGAGTCACATCCTAATCCGCTTGCTCGTAATATTTTGAATTTTACTGGTCACATCCGCCTAAAAAAGAGGGACACAAGGGCTCTTATACTCAACACTCTAGATGGGAATGCTTGAAAATACATTTAATTTTCCTTTTTGATCATCACTACTTTGTATTATTTAAACTATCACTAAGTTTTGGCCGACACTGGTCGGGCTAAATAATTATATTTTAACTTTAAGATTTGATCACTTATTGTTACTTCATATTTGAAGATACAATAAATAAATATATGTATTAAGAAAAAAAAATAATTGATAAAAACAAACACTCCTATTTTTGAAACCTTAGTCCTCTATAAAATTTATGTTTATTTTCCATATTGCTTAATTTATAAGACTAAAAATTTGTCCTTCTGGTGGTTATATATTCTATTATACGATTATAATTAAGAATGCAGTAAGCTGATGTCTTTGCTTACTGTTTCAAATTAAAATTTTATTCAATTGGTCCCTATTGAATAAAATGTGCTTTTTTCTTAAACTCTGATGCAGTTAGAAGCGCTGGAGATTCTTTCATATATATATGTAACAGCTTTTTTGAAATTTTAGATACATGTAATATAGAATTGAATAAGATTTGTTTTTAATTTTTATGTTAAGAAGTATAGATATGAATGTACTTTTAAATTAGTTAAATCATAATAAACAAACTAATTTTCTTCGTTTTCTAAGAATTTAAATCTACTCTCTTGACGGTTTCTGTAGTATACAAGAACCGCGTATACTACACGAATTAATTAATTAACGATAATACGATATATATTTATTTTATGAAGGCTGATCGTCTTTAGCTTTTATTTGATGTTCTAGAAGATACGATTTTTTCTTATTTTATTAAAGTTCAGCTTATTGTATTCATATTTTTGATATCTTTAATTTAATTGTGCTTTGTGTGTCTGTTAACAGACTGTACGTATAAGTTAGTCAATCACTCTTTATTTTTATTTATTTTTCCTTCTGTCACTAATTTTTGATTTTACTACTTGAAATAGAGAACATTTACATATATAATTTTTAAAAGTATACATATAGATAAATATATGCATGTATGTAAAAATGAGTTCATATACAAGGAAATACATGTTTAATAATCAACTATTCTAGAAAATTGATCACGAAGAACTCAGTTACCTCCACCAGCAAGCAATTCACCATAAGTATTTGCACAAAGTGTCAGAAACATTGGAATATCTTTGTTTGGGAGAATTTTACCTCAAGTGTTTCAACATGGGGTTTACTGGTTGACCCCTTGAAGTAATTCTTGTTAACGTAGGCTTGATTATATCGCATGCAGATGTAATGATTTTTTACTTAAAAAATATCCTCATCACCATCAATCATACCCTATACAACACATTCATGAGTTGCATTGATCCAGATACAATTGCTGTCTGCGAATTCATTATTAAAAAAGAGCTTTTCATCATCATCATCTAACAGCTTTATTCATATTTTTTGCTGGCATGCATGCCTTAGCATACTTCTATCGATAGTGACGCGAGATTCCGAGATGTAGTGGTATTTCAATTAAAAATCTATACTATTAGAATTTACGAATTCACTCTTTGGAATTTTGTACACACTAGATACAGATGTACATATGTACTTCATTTCCAAAAATTGTATGACGTGAGGAATTTTTGTTAATTATACATGCTTCGACATGCTTTCATTTTTTCGGTAAATTTATTTGATACTCATACAGATACAGATATAAAGTAATATCTGTTTACATTGCATTTTATAATTTATGCATGCTTCAGCATGATTCTTGTTGAAGTCCATATTTATTCACTAAATTTGTTTGATACTCATTTATACACATCTACATTCTTAAAGAATGGATACCAAAGTCCAATTTCTTTAGTTTATTTATATTTTCTAAAGATCTGATAGCTATAGAAATGAACAAAGTGGAGATCTTTTATAATAGGCGCATATTCGTATTTTAAAATTTTTTGCTTAGAGCTTTCAAAATGGAAAATGTACATTTTTACTATAAAAACTGATAACATGATGTGTTGCTGAATATTACACTGCTCAAGTTTTCTCAATATTTCATACTTACCAACAAGTTTAGATAATTACAATACATTAAGTTAATTATTCCTAAGAACTATCATTCATAATCAATTATTCAAAAACAAGACAAACTAGATTTTTCCTTTGTAATTTTATTTATATATAATTTTATATATAAACATTTTATCATCTTCAAATTACTGTATACTGTATTTAGCAGTTTTTTCTTGAACTTTTCTATTTTATACACTAAGTAAGTCTTTATATGAACAATTAATGATAAATTCTTTTCACATCATTTCTTTTAATAATCTATTAAATCATTGTACTATTGATGTTATATTGAGTAATGTTAAATCCTATATTTGTGTGTTTATTAAAAAATTCTCTACCATCATCTGCTTTTAAAATTTTTGGTATTCGTACCAGTTCAAAAATAATTTCCATTACCTTGTTTTTTCTGTAGTATAGTCCCCAATTTCAACTAAATCAGCTTACCAAATATCATCCATTTCTTTCATTATATTTCTACAATACACAATAAATTTTACAGATTGCTTATAGAGTTGGTTAACTAAATTTCATTGACATTGAGTTGTTTTCTAGATTTATTGGAGTGTTGTGGCCTACTTGATACCCTTTCAGCTATTTATACTAACATCTAGTTAATTTTCCAATTTATTCATTATCAATTCAATTTAATATGTCTTTCAAAACATGATTTCATTTTTAGAATGTCTTTTTCAATTTTATAACTCTCTTCTATGCCTAGTTTATTTCACGTTGTAGTACATCAATTTGCATTAAAACATTCTAGAATATTAATGCCTTAAGCCATATTATTAAATTGTCACTTAGTTTGTCGATTTCAGTTTCTAGAAACAATTTTCTGATATCATCGTTCTCCGTCAGTGAACGATGATGACTCTGTATGTATACCTTAGTAGTAATTAAAATCTTTTTATAGATTTAGAGTTAAAATTTATCATAACATTTTGGTATTTTTTGAAACAGTAGGGAAAATACTCCTGGTGTTAGAGCCCATATTTCGCCACCAACTTGTATTTTATCTTCATTCAGTTTAAGGTTGCTATCACCAAATTTCCATTCACTATTTAAATCTTTATATGGACCATAGTTTGTATCTAATTTATTTCTTCCTTCCAAGACTAATACGTCACTATAAGTGTCTTCGGAATTGGAAGTCTGTGAGTACAAATCATCATCATCATCATCGTCATCATCATTCACAGTATTAGCATCATTTTTAATAAGATGGTATCATCAAATATTGTTCCTTCTGCTAGTTTCTTTGGTGTACTTGTCTCTATTTTGACTGATGGGTTTTCTGACTTTAAACTTGTATTATTTTCAACTTCTGTCTCGATTTTACTTTCTTCTTTCATGGGAATTCTTTTAATATTTTTAGAACTATTCATGAATTCTTTGAGAGGTTCTGTTATAGGTTTAAATGTTAAATGTTAATTGTCTCTTTGTTGTTCACGTGTATCTATTTCACCAGTTTTTATACTACGAAGCTTTTTCTTCAAGACATTTCTTGTCAACACCAACTGCTTTAAAATTTTCTCAGCCATGTTTGATACCAGTAAATAACAGGTATCAGCTATCCCTTTATCAGGAGCTGGTCTGGTTTTCAGATCAGCTTTTCAGGACCTGATCTGGTTTTTAGATCAGCTTTTCAGGACATGATCTGGTTTTTAGAGCAGCTTTTCAGGACCTGGCCTTTTTTTCAGATCAGCTTTTCAGGACCTGGTCTGGTTTTCAGATCAGCTTTTCAGGACCTGGTCTGGTTTTCAGATCAGCTTTTCAGGACCTGGTCTGGTTTTCAGATCAGCTTATTAGGACTTAGTATGGTTCTTAGATTAGCTCATCAGGAGCTGGTCAGGTTTTCAGATCCGCTTATCCCGAGCTGAACTGGCTTTCAGATCAGGTTATCAGATACAAGATCAGGCTATCAGGTAGCTGATCTATAAAACAGATCAGGCTATCAGGAGCTATTCAGATTTGTAGATCAAGCTATCTGGTTCAGACTGCATTATCAGTATACAAGTGGCTGACCATTTATAACATTTAGATGCATGAAGTTTAAGTTCAGATGAAATACGAAAAGGTAAACTTTTATGTAGTAAAATTGTTTTCTATAACGATCATCGTTTAATTAATATCTTACTTATAATCAAAAATCCATATTTATCCTTTCAGCATGCTTTATATTTTTCTCACCTTACCTAAACATTACAAATGCATTATGACGATCTCTTATCAAATGTTTGAGGATTCTGCTATAAGTTTTACGTAAGTAGAATTATTAAAGATTCAAGATTATCTCACCCTTTACAAAAATATGCTTCTCACACACAACATCGTTAAATATCATATTAGAATTACGTTTGCCGTTTTTAGTAGAAATAACAGATTCACTATCTATAAATGTGTAATATCCCATTATTTTAATTTATAAAATTAATTTCTACAGGTATTCATATTTAAGTTGATATAGAGACTTTGAGTATAAATATGTAGATATTTTCAAATTTTACTTCACAAGGACTTTCTAGCAAGCCAATCATATCGTCAGTAATATTTTTCACAATTTGACAGACCAACTATTCTTGCATGAAAATAAGTTCGTAGACGAGAATTAGGGTTTATTTGTGAACTAACGTTCAATGATTCATCAAAATGTCATATGTATCTGTATGAGTATTAAATAAATTTACCGAAAAAATGAAAGCATGTCGAAGCATGTATAATTAACAAAAATTCCTCACGTCATACAATTTTTGGAAATGAAGTACATATGTACATCTGTATCTAGTGTGTACAAAATTCCAAAGAGTGAATTCGTAAATTCTAATAGTATAGATTTTTAATTGAAATACCACTACATCTCGGAATCTCGCGTCACTATCGATAGAAGTATGCTAAGGCATGCATGCCAGCAAAAAATATGAATAAAGCTGTTAGATGATGATGATGAAAAGCTCTTTTTTAATAATGAATTCGCAGACAGCAATTGTATCTGGATCAATGCAACTCATGAATGTGTTGTATAGGGTATGATTGATGGTGATGAGGATATTTTTTAAGTAAAAAATCATTACATCTGCATGTGATATAATCAAGCCTACGTTAACAAGAATTACTTCAAGGGGTCAACCAGTAAACCCCATGTTGAAACACTTGAGGTAAAATTCTCCCAAACAAAGATATTCCAATGTTTCTGACACTTTGTGCAAATACTTATGGTGAATTGCTTGCTGGTGGAGGTAACTGAGTTCTTCGTGATCAATTTTCTAGAATAGTTGATTATTAAACATGTATTTCCTTGTATATGAACTCATTTTTACATACATGCATATATTTATCTATATGTATACTTTAAAAAATTATATATGTAAATGTTCTCTATTTTAAATAGTAAAATCAAAACTTAGTGACACAGAAGGAAAAATAAATAAAAATAAAGAGTGATTGACTAACTTATACGTACAATATGCTAACAGACACACAAAGCACAATTAAATTAAAGATATCAAAAATATGAATACAATAATAAAATAAGAAAAAATCGTATCTTCTAGAACATCAAATAAAAGCTAAAGACGATCAGCCTTCATAAAATAAATATATATCGTATTATCGATAATTAATTAATTCGTGTAGTATACGCGGTTCTTGTATACTACAGAAACCGTCAAGAGAGTAGATTTAAATTCTTAGAAAACGAAGAAAATTAGTTTGTTTATTATGATTTAACTAATTTAAAAGTACATTCATATCTATACTTCTTAACATAAAAATTGAAAACAAATCTTATTCAATTCTATATTACATGTATCTAAAATTTTAAAAAAGCTGTTACATATATATATGAAAGAATCTCCAGCGCTTCTAACTGCATCAGAGTTTAAGAAAAAATCTCCTTTTATTCAGTAGGGACCAATTGAATAAAATTTTAATTTGAAACAGTAAGTAAAGACATCAGCTTACTGCATTCTTATTCATAATCGTATAATAGAAGATATAACCACCCGAAGGAAAAATTTTTAAAGTCTTATAAATTAAGTAATATGGAAAATAAACATGAATTTTATAGAGGACTAAGGTTTCAAAAATAGTTCAAATGATTTCATTGGAAACAAAAGTAGTGTTTGTTTTCATCAATTATGAAAATAACAATTTCATTATAAAACTCTCCTGTGATTTTAAATGTTTATCAAAAAAATAAAAATAAAAAAAGTTAAACCAAGCAAACTGGCTAACAAAAAAAAACTGTCATCACCAAAGCTATAGGTGCTGAATCAGTTTCATTTAAAAATGTTTTAAATTTTTAAACGGTTTTGCAATGTACACCCTCCAAAAATTTCTAACGTTGACTATTAGGCTGCATCAACTTTAAGCAAATTTAAATTAAATATAGGAAATATTTCTATTATTAGTTACTATTACTTTAGAGTATGTATCTTCAGGAATTCAGCTTTACTTAAAAGAGAAAATCCTCACAAACTTTTAAGTAAATGCAAATGAAAATTAAAACAACGTTTTTTTAATTTCAAGTAAAAACAAATTGAAGATATTTCACATCTATACACACCAACATCAGCAACAACAACAACAACAACAATAACAAGAACAAAAGACATGACATGACGAAAAAAATATGTATTCAAAGATTGAGTTAAACACTTATTTGTATGTACATACATACATACATGCAAACATAAAATCAATTTGTAGATATGTATGTACACATATCAAATTTCTTATCAATGCTCAAGTATTTATTAGATCTTAAAAATCACACTTACATACATATCAACATCATGAAAATATATTAAGCATAAATTCGCATGACCTACACTCAATGAAATTATGCTGCTTAAAAATAAGAATGCGTCACATTAATTCAATAATTTTCTATTTAATAGAAAATGTATGTTGAGATACCTCAAAACTAATGAGTTTAGTAAATGAATACTGTAAATTAATATTTTTTCCATATTGAAATAAGAAATTTCAATATGACTAAACCTTCGCTAATGTTTCTTATTAATTCAACATGGTTTTTACTGATTTGAAGTTGGTTTTTTTCTGCGCTTAGAAAAGTCGTCCAGTCAAAAAAGTGGGATGTAGTTAAATAAACAAAATCTGTAATATAAACAAATTTCTCAAAGGCAGACTTTAACGCGAAACAAATTTAAGCATGAGAAAGTATAAAGCAATCGTAAGTATAAAACCATGCAAGGATTAGGGAAGTTCAGATATATGATATTATTTTATAGTACCAAATCTCGATATATAAAACAATTTATTTCTATCTACATATAAATAGCAACGCGAGAAACTCATATACACACGCACACACACACACAGCAGAATTCATCTAAGAAAAATCCAAGAAAATTTTAACAACAACTTCACCCTCACAAATCAAGACCAGCCTGTAATCCTCACAGATATATATTCGCAAATTCCTATGATCATACATACATACATATACATATATACAATATATAAAATTAATCTCAACAATAGAACACTCACCTACTTGAGTTATGGAGAGTCTTAAACTCGCACAGACATATATAGATATAGATTCCCACGGCTACATATAACAAGAACATATCGCCTCTAATAAATCACAATCATCTTAAATTCTCACAGCCATACATACATACACAGAATCAATCTACCTCAACAAAATCCTCACCCACCTCAAATCACGATCAGCCTTAAACTCCTACATACATACAAACATACAGATTCCACCGGTTACATATTACTAGAATACCTCGCCCCTCATAAATCGCGATCAGCCTTAAGCTCCTACAGAAATATATATATTCCAATTCCTACAGAAATACACACACAGACACACACACATACACAAACACACACACATACAGGCGATCCATCTACCTCCACAATACCCCCACCCACGTCAAATCACGATCAGGATTAAATTCTCACATATATGTAATCGATCTACCTCAACTATGAAAATATTTGCCGTCGGCAATATACACACATAAAAACCTCAAAACTATGAGTCACCTTAATACATTCACACAAAATATTTCACACAAAAATTCCCACGGTCAGGCGGACAGTCAGAGACAGCCAGACGTACACTTAATGTAAACAAAAAAACTCTTAATGTAAACAAAAAACTCCTAATGTAAACAAAAAACATCAAAGCGCTGCTAAAAGCACAAATTTCCAAGAATTTAAAAATTTCAGCAACAATTTAACAATTTCAGCCCAAAATTTAACAATTTCAGCCACAATTTAACAATTTCAGCCAACAAGTTTGCTAGTTTAATTGCCACCGAACCGCCAGTTCACTACTACTATAAGGTTATTAACCGAGGTTTACTGTATCTACCACATATCAGAATTTTCTATGAAGACTTCAGAGGGCTATAACACGGGAGAATAGTAGAGCTGGCAAGCTATCGATAGTATTGAATTCTTTTAGTTGCGGTTTACAAGTAACATAAAATGACGAACTTTAACATTAACTTCTAGTTAGCTTAGGCTTCTAAAGTTAAAGTTTGGTTAAAGTTTTAACATGACTGTTAAGGAATCTGTTTTAAGAACACAGTTAGGGCCAAATTTACAGTTATTAGTAAACTAAAATGATAGCTTGAAAACATTAAATTCATACCATAAGAATCTGCAATTTACAGTTGAAGTTGAAAAAAACGATGAAATACCTTATTTAGACATGAAAATAATAAAAGACAGCAATAAATTAATAACAAACTGGTATGCCAAGAAAACCGCATCTGGAAGATTAATTAATTACCACTCTACCCAGCCAATGAACACAAAAATAGACACGGCAATGAATCTCATTACCAAAATTCTCAACATAAGTGACAAACGATTTAGAAATAGCAACATCAGCAAAATAAGAAATATAATGACGAAAAACAACTTCCCAATACACATCACGAACAACTTAATAAATAAATACTTAAGTAATAAAAAACAAACTGGTAACACTCCTAATAAAGAAGTAAAAAAGTTTTTTACAGTGTACCATATGTTCCTAAGTTGACTGAAAACAAAACATTAAAACATATGGTAAATGATGCAACAACAATAGTCACACACAGATCCAACAAAACACTGAGGCATCTACTTACGCGGGAAAGAACAAAATTGGACAAACTAGAAACAGACAACGTTGTATATGAGATCACTTGTCAAGGAAATGAAGTGGAAAGGTGTAACAAAGTATAAGTAGGAACAACAAAACGGAAACTTGGGACTAGAATATCCGAACATGAAGCAGATATAAATAAAGGAAAGGAGACAACAGCTCTCGCCCAACACGCGAAAGAAACGAAACATAAAATAGATTTTAAAGGAGTGAAAATACTAGACAGAGAAAAGAAAACGAACAAAAGGTATACACTAGAAAGCCTACGGATACAACAAAGCATAAAGAAATCTATAAACACCAAAGAAGACAAAAACAACACTAAACTACAATATGCCATTGCAATAACCTGACAAGTTAAGTTCTGTGATATTAGTTATTAAGTTCGCCTGTGATATTTTCTTTTATTTATTATTATTTAAATTATACACTTAATTGTTCGTGATGTCCAGTTTTAAAATTTATTTAGTAATGTATTTGAAGAATCGTGAGTACAGCATAAAAACTAATATAACATACATAAAACTATAAATAACAAACATTTTGTAATTTGTTGATAGAGCTTAATAATAAAAACATTCTCCTCAAGACGTCGGAAAAAAGCCGACGAAACTTTGAGAAAAAAGATGAAGTAGATTTGTTTTATTTGCATCTTGATAACTAATGGCCTATTTTTCACCTGCGAAAGAAAACGTTCGACTTGCAATTTATATTGAAAACAACAATAAAATATGAACATTTGTTTTTGTTTTCAATATAAATTGTAAGTCGAACGTTTTCTTTCGCAGGTGAGAAATAGGCCATAAGAAAACTGACCTAAAATAGCCTACGCAAAAATAAATATATTCACTAACGAAATTGGTCACAAAATATAAGAAACAAAAAATCATAACTATTGTTTAACTAATACTTCATATTCACAGTGCATTGTTTAACTAAAGTTCTTAATATGGGGAAAGAATGGTAATTCTATCAAAAAAGTAAGTTCCTTTATCGACAACTCTGCTATAGCATATGGTTTTTGTTTACATTTGCTGTATTGTTTCTTAAAAATGGATAAAACAGTGATACTAATCAGCTGTTGTCTAACTACTTGTTAAATAATAATAATTGGCTGTTTAACTAATGGTAACCAAAGAGCTGTGATTCAAATATTATTGGTTAAACTATTGCTATTAGTTAACTAATAACAGTAAATTTGGGCCTTAAACACACAAAAAAAGACGAAGAAGGAAATACAAATATCTATGTTTTTCTACCAGCTGAAGAACTAGTTGATCAACAAAAGTTGAAGTGTGTGAACCGGGACTTAGTCAATTCATGTCAGCTGAAAAACAAAGAGATAGGAACGTTAAATTTAATTTTTCAACATACCTTTATCATTCATTTACTCAAACAACGTCATAACTCCAAATAACTAGTTTTTAAGAAAATCAGTTGAATTAGTGTTTTTTGGGAATTGATACAATTTAATAATAATCCCACATTATCATTTTACTTATTCAGAAAAATATCTTTTTTTGAATACAATGAAATTGATTATTATTATTATGTTATTTGTTGAACTTCTCATTTGTTTGAATGAAAATTTAACATAATAATTTGTATTTAACTATTTACTACTTTCATGTTTGGGGTTTTTTCATTTAGATTGTTTGTTTTTAAGTTATTTTAGTACAAAACTTGTGAATTTTATATTTTGTGAGTATTATTTTATTGATATACTTGGGTATTTTTACGATTTGTAATACTTTATTGGCCTTGTAGGATTATTATAAAAAAACTAAATAAATAAATAAATAAAATAAATAAATAATAAATCTAGTTTTTCTAAGAATTTGTTGGGTAAAGGTTTCTTGATAATCTGCATTAGCAACAGTGAAATGAGCATAGGATCCAGCTAAACCCCTTAATAATCAATTTCAATGTAAAAATTTTTTTACGGAATTAGTAAAATATTAATTTGGAATTATTAGTGCGTCGGCAAAATTTAAACTGAAAATGAGTTTAGTTTTTAATTTTTATACAACTCACTGAATATTAAAAGAGAGCCATTACACGCCATTTGTATGAATATTTTACACAAGATAAAATATGACAGGGCGAAGTATTCTGTATTATTAACTCCATAAAATTATTTTTTCAGTTATGACGTTGTTTGAGTAAATGAGCAATACAGGAAAACCAATACGTTAAATTGTATCGATTGTATTGCCAATTTGGTGATATATTATTTCAACGATAGTGTCGCTATCGAGAAAAATTTATCGAAAGTCAATGGAAACAAAACAATCGATACTATCGACAGCTTGCCAGCTCTAGAAAATAGGGTCGAAGTAAATTTAAATCAGATAAGCTGTTTAAATTTGTTTGTTGAGATTTTTCGCAGTTACCGTAAAAAACTTCAGAGCCCCGTAACTCGGAAAATAGGCGTCGCCACGAACTTTTTTTATTTAATATATACTTCTTATTTTTAAATTTTTATCACACATTTTGTTTCCAGGCGCTTCGCTATACTAGGGTTGTTATCGCGGCATTTATGAAAAGAGGGACATTTGTTTAAAAAGGTAGGACTTAAAAATTAAATGAAACTAAGTTTTTCCAATATTTAATATATATGTTTACATTAAAATGTACCTACATATCGTCACCTTAAATGCAAACGGACGTAAGTACACAAAAATTTTAAACCGAGTGTTTGATTGATAATACTTCACTTTATCAAACCACATGTTCATGCAAATATTTAGACCTCTGCGGTTAAAAATGACGACTTTATTAGAGAAATTCAAACGGACGTAATCACGAATGCATCTATTTTTTATTGCAAGGAACGCAACTAACATAAAATTTTAAATATATACGTATAAAAACGAAATAAATGGCTAAAAACCATGTACGTATGATCATAACAATTATAATAATGGTCGCATTCATAAGACGTAACAGTTGCGCAACCGTTGAGTGTTTGTCTATGTACGCATAGTAGAGTAGTTTCGCTCCACTCAACAGTTGAGTAATTTTCAATGGACAATTTTTCCCTACCTATAGTGAACTTGTTGTGCTCAGCCTGAACACCTGATCGAAAAGACTTATGCAGTTAATGTATATAAGGTTTATAACATATAATGTATAATGTAACACCGCTTTGTTAGGTGGCAGCTGCAAATATCTGTTAAATTTTACATTTAAAATGCGATAAAGGAACGAAATAAAGGAATAAAATTAAATTACTAATTTCATCAAATATATGTATTTTTATTATGCAGTCTATTTATATTATATTTACATATTTAATTCACTATTACATTTAAAGATTTTTTGAGCACATGGCGGCTTAGCGTTAAAGTATAAACAATATAGACGCAGGTCTTTATTTTTATTACAGTGTTGTGCAAACACAGACAATATTTATTTTGCGTAGCAAATTTTATTGTAAAAATGGAAGATTCCTGGGCTGCTGACTTCATTAAATATTGTGTTGTACATAAATTTAAGCTAAACTAATGGCCTATTTCTCACCTGAGAAAGAAAACGTTCGACTTACAATTTATATTGAAAACAAAAACAAATGTTCATATTTTATTGTTGTTTTCAATATAAATTGTAAGTCGAACGTTTTCTTTCGCAGGTGAGAAATAGGCCATAATTAATTAAGCCAATCCAAATTATCTTCTTTGTTCCCCTTTTATTCTCTTTCAATTATTTACATTCATCTGCTGTTCATTTTGCAGTACATCCATTAAGCCGTTTCTAGGAAGTAATTGTTAGGGTCAACAGTTGCCAACCGTTTCACAACATTTGAGCTCAACAGCTACGTCTTATGAATGCGCCCAGTAATAAAAATATAAATATTTTTATAATTATAATACGTAGTAATCTCTGTATATAGTTATAAAGCTAAAATTGTAATTTAACTAAAAAGCAAAGTCATTACATTGTTTGGAAGTATAAAATAATGATTTAATACCATTTAAATAATTTTCGTACTTTTTTCACACAATCAAAAATAATGTGAGGATATTGAACATCAATGTTTCCAACAGCAGTTTTGCATTTTATTTAATTTTTTCAGCGAAATTATTAAAAAATCTTTGATTAATGAAAACATTAATATTTTATATGTACTTGCATTATTTACTTATAAGCTCTAATGCATACGTATGTATGTTCACATATGTACATATACATTTCAATCAAAATGAATTCCACGAATTTAAATATTATACATACTTACTTATGTATGTAAATATATTTATTTTCACGTTTGACTTTAAATAACTCGCACTTTTAAATCAAAAATGCACAAAGTAATTAGCATTTAGGTATGTGTGCACAGAGAAGATTTTTTGCTTTTGTCCAAAAAAAAAACACATGACACGTTATTAGGCATTATATAATCACACAAACGTTTACATTTACATCAAATTTAACATTTACCTTACATCTGCGATTTCTACAGTCGGGTAATGCAGCCTTAAGGTTAGTTCTTTTTGCACACAAAATGTTTCACCGACAAATAATTTAAGGAATGCAAACTCAAGCTTTAACTTTAGTCGCCTTGAAGCTACTATTGAGAATCTGGTGCTATAAATAATTTTACAACAAATATGACTAGCATGATGCAAGAAATCCTGAGAATGCAGAATACTCTGCTTCAAGCATTAGCTAACAAGCCATGAATACGTTAAAAATATGTTTCTGGAAAGCACGGAAAAAAATATTGATATAATGTTGGTTTCTGAGACTCATTTGGCTACATTTTATATGATTTAAAGGACCCAAGCGGTATATCTAGCGGGGATCAGCAATTTTGATAAAGTCAAGACTCAATAATTATATTCTTGACAACATTTTTGAATAACATCTACAAGCAACGCATATTTGAGTGAAGTGAAAAAAGAAGAGCTAGAAGGGAATAGCAACAGCATAGATAACCTAAACATAAAATCATAAATAAAAATTTAAAGAGTGCACTAAACGACTCCAAGAGTTGATTGCATCTGAAAAAACTGCATATCTCAATCATTATCTGGAAGGTCTGAATGTCACACCAGCATCTAATTACTCTTTGTGGCGCGCTGCTAGAAAGCTTGAAACACCCGTTGACTTTAAACCACATCTGCACACATCTAGAGGAGTTTAAGCAAGAAGCGATACTGAAAAAGGTAATATATTTGCTGAGCATTTAAAATCAGTATTTACCAAGGTTGGCAAACGGTATAGTAAAAATACCGATACCGAATCAAATACCGTTATAATTAGATACCGGTATCGATACCGAAATCAATTTCGATTAGGAAATACCGGTATCAGGAATACCGGTTAGGTCTATACCGGTATGTACCGGTATACCGATTCTCACCAAAAATAAAATTTCAAAAATTTATTTCAATTAACTTTCTTTTATAAACACGTTTTTGTTCTCCTTTACACATTCTTATGAAGCGTATCTCTAGACATATAAATGTTTTAAACTGGTGAAAAGAGCAAAGCCACTGTAAGCGAGAGTTTTTGTATATGAAATCGCGAAAATTAGTATATTGGCTGTTACCGATACACAAACTAATGCGAAGATTTAAAGTTTTGAAGAGTGTTTTTTTAATATATTGCACATTAAACTGGTCCCAAACATATTTTTCTTTAATTGATATACTACATATGTATGTGCTCTGTATAAAATATGAGGTTTGCTGCCATAAATGCCTAGCGGGGCCTAAAGTACCCGATACACAGTGAGGATTTTGTAAAAATATTGGATATAAATTTCTAAATTAGCTGTTCTATTGTTATGAAATCTAACACAACATTGAGGAAGGTGTGACAGAGCTTAAGGGGCTCTTTCTCTAAATGCGAACGATAAATTCGATCGAACATTTATATCAAAAACAAAAAACTGAAATTTGTTTTTGGTTCCAATATTAATATTCGATCGAATATATCGTCGGCATTTAGAGAAACGGGTAAGTCTGGAATTTAGACTATATATCTTTAAAGGGGGCGGAGCCACAACGCACCAAAGTATGCAACCTTGGGTTAATGAAAAATTAAAATCCATGCCAAGCTCCTGTTTTTGATCAGATAAAAAGGATTTTTTGGAATTGTCTTTTTTATCCAAGAGCTAAAAAAAATCTACATTTATGGGTTTTCGATTACAGTTTAGGAAATATTAGAGAAAAAATATTAAAATTTTGACTTTTTTAGCAACCTTTATCCACTGTTCTGCTAATGGAGAAGTCAAATGTTGTTAGATTAAAAAAATTAAACTCATTATGAATAAGGGAGAAGACCTTACCAAGGCTCAATCATACAGTTCTAAAAACTGCTCATGACGAAATTGTCCCCTATTCTAAAAGGTAGTGGACGCATCCCAGACCATCAATTTGGTTTTAGAAGTCAGAATAGCACCATTGAATAAACTCATAGATTGGTTCAATTTATAAGAGGAACATTTGAAGAAAATAAGTATTGTTCTGCCCTGTTTATTGACGTTTCTCAGGCATTTGATAAAGTGTGGCATGAAGCCTTTACTTTAAAATTGACATCATATTTACCAACCAATTTTCTGAATCTATTAGAAAGTTACATGGCTACCCGAGAGTTCAAGGCTGTGGAACGAGATTAATGAGTGTTCCCAAATCTATATCATCCGGTGTGCCACAGGGGAGAATACTGGGCCCACTTTTGCATTTGATTTATACTTGTGACATGCCCTTGAGCAGCAACATCCATACATTTACCCTCATCAGGCTTCCAGATATATATAACAACATATTACATAACTTGGGACTGCTTGAAAATACATTTATTTTTCCTTTTTTTATTATTTATTATCACTACTCATGTATTATTTATAACTATCACTAAGTTCATGTCCGACACTGGTCGGCCCTAATAATTATACATATTTTAGATTTTAGAGTTGATTACTTATTATTATTTCATATTTGAAGATACAATAAATAAATACATGTATTAAAAAAAATAAAAATTTCATCACTATGTAAAATATATTAGCAAAGCAAATAAAGCTTATTTATCAATATGTATTCCGAATATTTTTGCGTATGATTTTTTTTGTTAAGTATGTTAGAAAAACCCCACAAGGACGTCTGTTCACCATGAATGTACAACGAGAACTCTAAATTAAATTAAATTAAGGCCCCTATTATGAATTACAACTAAATGGATTGTTTACTTGTAGTTGTAAGATTTTTATTACGGATTACTTTTTTCACCATGAGACAACTGATTTTTATCAGTTTAATTTGGTTTTTTATTTTATTTTAGCTTTGCTTCATTATTCCAGACGCCAACCAATCCCATTTGTCAATCAATATTGTTGCCACGTACATAAAACATTAAATCTAAAAATAAATTCAAGGCCAAAACTAAAACTATTTAAAATGTTTTGTGATGGCTACCATGGTTTCAAAAAAACATAGCATAGATGAAATCGAGAATTATTTCGAATACAACTAAAATTAGTTGTAATTCAGAATGAAAAAACAATTTAGTTGTTTTAAGGTTAAGTTGTTACAATTTCAACTAAATTCAGTTGAGTTGTTTTTTTGAAAAATCGCTCATGTCTTGAAATGTCTTATAAATTGTCTTGTGCAGGACATTAATATGTACACACATACATAAAATCAATTTGTAGATACCCTCTAGTCAGCCTAGAACCATATATCTCCATGTCAACATTGTTTTTCTAGTGACAATTGCACTAGTTGAAATGTCGACAACTTTCCTTTTATGCGCGAGTAGAGATACATTGAGACAACTATTCTAGTGTATTTCTGGTGACATTGTCAACGAACGCACTATGTTGCGGCTAGTGGAAGAGTAACTTTTTTCCGATTATTTTTTTCAGTGTTTTTAATGATGGAATTTTGTCACAGACATTCCAAGTAAACAAAAAACACATAAAACTTATTTTAATGTTGGCCCGTTGATTTTTAATTGGTTTTAGAAGTCAAATATACAAAATTTTCACGAAAAGAGGGGATTTCAGGGCTGTATTTAAAAGGATCTCATTTGATTTTGGTGACAGATATTTTGATTCGGAAAAAAAACTGCCTTCGGACAAGTATCTTCTGTAAAAAAATGGAATGTTGTTTGAGACATTTTCATATGCACCTTTTTTAGAGCGAAAACACGACTAAAGGTCCATTTATCCTTAAAATTTGGGTTAGGTAAGCAACATCTAAAAAGTCCCAGAGAGTCCCAGTTCCAAACCACTACAGAAATGTTACATAATTTGTTTTCAACGAACTGTGAAAAAATCAGCTATCCATACCTGCCCTCCTGGGAGTTATAGCGATTTTAGTATATCACTCTCAGTATTTATTCCATAGAAATAGAACGGAAATTCTCGGAATCACTTATTGAATAATTTAATCATATTGGTTTTCGGGTGGCTTTCCGTCATCCCACGTCAAATTTTTATTATTTTCAGACCGGTTTCGGCTAATCGCCATCTTCAGTATTTTCTTTTTTGTCACTAATTAGTCCGCATGTGTGTCCGTCTTTATATAGTGTTTTCTTTTAGGTTGTGGTGGTAGCTATCTCTCTCTCTCTGTTGTTTTACTATTTTATTCTCTCTCTTTCGCTCTCTCTCCCCCTTTGTTTTTATGGTGGAATGCGGCCTTTACGTCTAGGTCATGATACAATTATACTAGGTACATGCAGAACTACAACAAAATTACAACACCAAAAAACACATGTATTTTGTTGGTATAAACAAACCCCAAATTGTCGGAAACAACTGTCTTTTGTTTATAAAAATAACAATTACATGGTAACTAAAGTACAATTGCAGACGCGGCATTCCTGCATGACTATAATTATTCAGTGTTGCCAATATGGGTGTAGTTAGACAGTGTGTAATTTCTACTCACATGTGTAGGCGATGTAATTGAATTCTTGTATAATATGTGTGTAATTCTACTTTGGGTTCTATTTTTATTTATTATTGTTTTAATTTTAACCTACACAAAAGATGTGTAGTGTAATTTTCTTCAATGTGTAATTGGAGACACAGCCATGTGTAAATTCATTGGCAACACTGTAAACATTTTGTTTACACACATACATTAACATTTTTGCAGCTTGTAAACAAAGTTTGACAACTAGGTGCAATGTATACAGTGACAGGCTGGGCTTGTGCATGTACCTAATATAATTGTATCATGGTCTAGGTAGTTTATTTTCCTGCTTGGTATATTGTGCGCGCTTATGTGCGCACAATATACCTCTTATCTATTTTTAGTTATGCTGCATTTTTTTCGTTACCTGGCTGGTGGGTGAAATAATCCGTTATTGCGCGCTTATTTTTTTTTTTAATACATATATTTATTTATTGTATCTTCAAATATGAACTAACAATAAGTGATCAAATCTTAAAGCTAAAATATAATTGTTTAGCCCGACCAGTGTCGGCCAAAACTTAGTGATAATTTAAATAATACAAAGTAGTGATAATCAAAAAGGAAAATTAAATGTAATTTCAAGCATTCCCATCTAGAGTGTTGAGTATAAGAGCCCTTGTGTCCCTCTTTTTTAGGCTGATGTGACCATCAAAATTCAAAATATTACGAGCAAGCGGATTAGGATGTGACTCGAGTTTTATTAAGTATTTGCCTGCGTATCTTGCAATTTCTTCAGTCACTAGTGGCATTCTTAAATCACGATGCAAATTTGAATTCTTAATATACCATGGATCAAATGTTATTAACCTTAAAATTTTGTTTTGCCTTATTTGGATTCTCTCTACATTGGAGGCTGAAGCAGTGCCCCATAATATGTAGCTTTCTAATAAATTCAGAAAATTTATTGGTAAATATGATTTTAATTTTAAAATAAGGCCTTCATGCCACACTTTATCAAAGGCCTGAGAAACGTCAATAAACAGGGCAGAACAATACATTTTTTCTTCAAAAGTTCTTCTTATAAATTGCACCAATCTATGAGTTTGTTCAATGGTGCTATGCTGACTTCTAAAACCAAATTGATGGTCTGGGATGCACCCACTATCAGTTAAAATTGGGGACAATTTTGTCATGAGTTTAGTTTTTTTCGAAGAGTTTTGACATTGTTGATAGCAGACTTATTGGCCTGTATGACTCAGCCTTGGTAAGGTCTTTGCCCGGCTTTGGAATCATTTTGACCTTCGCAAGCTTCCAGCTTTGTGGATAATACTCCAGTCGTAAAATGGCGTTAAAAATAAATAACAGGATTCTAATTGCGTCTTAAATTTTATGGTTCGAGGGGGTAGCGCAACTACACTTGGTAAATCAACAACACCAGTACATGTGTTTGGGGTAAATACGGATTTTAAATGCTCAACAAATATGTTACCTTTTTCAGTATCGCTTCTGGCCCAACCTCCGGTAGAAGTGCGCAGAGGTGGTCTATATTCAACGGGTGTTTTAAGCTTTCTAGCAGCTCGCCACAAGGAGTAATTAGATGCAGGTGTGGCATCAAGATTTTCCAGATAATTTTTAAGACATACAGTTTTTTCATATGCCAGCAGCTCTTGGAGTCGTCTAGTGCACTCTTTAAATCTAATTTTATTTTGGGGTGATCTGTGCTGTTGCCATTCCCTTCTAGCTGTCCTTTTTTCACGTAAAAGACGTTCAATGTCTGTAGAATAAATTCTATTAAACCCAGTCTGCGGATGGGAAGTAGTGGCATGTTCAGCAGCCTGTTTAATATTTTCGTTAAGATTTTCAATGTTAGATTCAACATCACCTGGCGTTCTTAGGTTAATATTTTCCGTACAATGGCTACTGAGGTATTTTTTGAACCCCAGCCAATTAACACGGTTGATCATCTTTACATATGGGACAGGGAAGTCACTTCTTAGTGGGCTACAAATTGTAACAATCGTGGGAGAGTGATCGGAGGAGAGATCTACAGAAGCTTCAACATGAATTAATTCCCTACCGATATTTTTCATGACTCCAAAATCTATAACATCCGGAATTTTTTGTATGTCCGTAAGCCAGTAAGTGGGCTCCCCACTTGAAATGACGTTCAAGCCCATTTTTGAAATTGTGTTGAACAACGCTCGTCCTCTAGGTGTGATAAGACGCGAACCCCAGAAAGTATGTTTTGCATTATAATCTCCAGCTGCTACGAAACAAGGGCCAAGAGATTTGTAGAAATCCTCGTATTGATCCTCAGTAATTGCGAATCTAGGAGGGGAGTAAATTGATGATATGACAAAATTTGTGCAAAAATTTTCGATACAAATATTCGTTGGTTGTAGATGTTCTTCACAAATGTTATCAAGGACATAGTGTTTGAGTCTTGACTTAATTAGAATTGCTGACCCACCGCATGCTCTCCCCCTCGGGTCCTTTGAATCATATAGAGTGTAACCATTTATTTTAAATAAGCTCCTTGAAGTCAAATGAGTCTCAGAGACCAACATTATATCAATATTTTTTTCCATGAGGAAGTGCTCAAGTTCATTTTTATGCTGGCGAATGCCGTTTGCGTTCCAGAAACATATTTTTAACATGTTCATGGTTTGTTAACTAATGCTTGAAGCAGTGTATTCTGCATTCGCAGCATTTCTTGCATCATGCTAGTCATATTTGTTGTAAAGTTGTTTATAGTTAGCACCAGATTCTCAATAGTAGCTTCAAGGCGACTAAAGTTAAAGCCTGAGTTTGCATTCGCTGAATTATTTTGCGGTGAAACATTTTGTGAGGGACTAGAACTAGCCTTAGCAGCATCGGCATACGATACACGTGAAGTAACTGGTTGATTTACTTGAGCAAAAGAGGCGGAGTACGCGTTTAATGGTTGGGCTGGAGCTAACTTAGGTTTTTGACTCATAGTCTGTTTAACAAAAGAATATACAGGGCATCCTCTATAGTTAGCGGTGTGATTACCTCCACAATTACTACATTTTTTTTCTGCTTGTTCTTTTGGCTTAGTGCAGCTAGCAGTAGCATGCAATTCACCGCAGATATCACAAACTGTAGGTAAATTGCAGTAAGTTTTTGTATGGCCATATTCTTGGCAATTATGGCACTGTACAGGACCTGAACGCTTACGTGGCTCTTCAACTGTGATTTTTCGGTGTAACAGAAACTTTACGCTATAAATTGGATGGGTTTCATTTTTTTTCAATTGTATGTCATTCGGCTCCAGTTCAATGCGAAATAGGGGTTGGGCGACCTTTTCTCTGTTAATTATATTAGTAACGTTTTTTACCTTAAATCCTTGGTCTAGAAGTGCACATTTTACTTCTTCGGGCTCAACATATGAATCTATGCCCTTTAGTACTATCTGTAGGCCTTTAGCACTCTTAAGTTGGTATGTGTAAAAGTTTGTTTTATTTTTTTCAAAATCATTTACAATTTTTCGAAAATTGTTTTCATCGTATATTTGGATTTTAGTTTCATCAATATTACCTCTTTTAATTGGAATTACGTGAAAAGTATTTTCACCAATGGTCGACAGTAGTTTTTTTAGAAGCGCGTTAGAATTTTTTTCCCTCACATATATTGGTGGTGGCTTAAAAGACTTCTGAGATGATGAAGCGGTCTTCTCGTTATCGTCTTGCAATAATGAAAAACGATTTTGGCGATTCGTGGATGATGCGCTGTTATCCCTAGACATCTTTGGAACAGATGAAATTTTAGAAGAATTCGGGCTTCGCCCACGCTTTACCACGGTTATATATCTGTCCATTCCGACTTGTACCTTTGGTTTTGAGCTACTGTTATCTGTAGTGACAACTTGGTTAGGTGATGAACAGCCCGAAGCGAATGATTTCAATGGCTTAACTGACGAAGTACTAGGCAACTGTAATGTTAAAGAATCCCTAGTAGGCATTGGAAAAAGCGAAGTTGATCGCTGTCGAAAAAGTGGATTTGTTGTTAGAAAAAGTGTATTATCAGATTTTGTATTTTTATTAAGAGCTTCCGAACTCACAGTAAGTCTGTCATCAGGTTTTTTATTTTTATTGTTATCATTATGAGCATCAGAACTCACAGTAAAATAGGCATTTCTGCCGTTATAACTCACTTCACATTTATTTGTTTTTGAGGTACTCATATAGAGAATTCCTCAAGGGTACTTTTGTTTGTTTGTTTGTTTGTTTGATTACGGTTTTTTTTGTTTTTGTTATTTATGACTATGCAAAAAAATATTAACAAAGCAATTACAGCTTATTTATCAAAGTTAATAATATGTATTACGAATATTTTCTTTTATATGATTTTTTTGTTAAGTATGTATGTAAAAAAAAACTCCGCTATGACGTTAGTTCACTATGAAGGTACAACGAGAACTGGCGCGCTTATTTGTATTGTTTTTATTTTGCGAGGAAAACATCAAGAAAAGATAATTGTGAAGACATATTACATTATCTGCTCGCCAATTCTGATCCCGCAATCACAAGTAGGAGAATACTGAAGGAGAAGAAACACCTGGAATTATCAGAGGAAGCAATGAACTTATTGGTAGATGACTGATAATTTGTAATTTTTCTGTAGAATGCAATAAAATATGCCTGTGTTATAAAATAGTATTTTCAGTTTTTTTTATTCTACATCTATTCTAGCACTCCACAAAAATGAGCATAACTCTCTTAAAACTGAAGCTATTCCCTGGTATTCGCCGGTATCAAATTACAGCTTTTATTGCCACCTTTCAAATAATAAATGAAATAGATTTTGGTTTTATATAAAATTTCAGAGTTTTTCAACAAATATCGAAAAATGATGAAAATTTGACGTTTATAATTCTTGTTCGGACCACCCTATAATTTATTTTAAAAACTAATCATAGGGTATTTATCAGAAATAAAAGAAGAACTAAAATAATTTTTTTTTTAAATTTTTCGAAAATTTTTTTTTTATTTTTGACTTTTATTGAAAATTTGACCCAACAATTTTTTTCGGTGTAAATTTTTTTTCACTCATTCTGTTTGGGATTTCATTTTGACCAATCTGTAGAATTTTTTCATCGATACAATTAAAATTACAGTTTAGGCAATATGATTTCCAAAAAATTCCGGTTTCGCAACACTGTGGAACGCCTCAATAGTTAGTTTTTCTTTATTATGTTGTGCAATAATGTTAAAAAGTTACATATGCAGATATGTGTTTAATTTTGTTTCCCTAACCCTGCAGAAAATGCGAATATTGAAATTGTAACGATTTACTAGTGACATTGTCAGTAGTACTACTGACCAGGTGTACTCCAGCCAATGTAATCATCTATTGACATTTAACATTAGCTTGTCATTGAAAATCTACCACTAGACTGTAGCACTGCTGAGTAAGTAGTTCTTTTCGGACCACATGAAGACATTGGCACCAAAGATTTACTAGTAAATGTTAGGGGCTCTAGTCTACAATATCGATATTTCCTCGCTCGATGTCAATAGTAAAATAGTAGAGATTTACTAGTGACAGTGTCAATAGTACTTCTGGCTAGGTGCACTCAGCCAATGAATCGCGTATTGACATATAACATAGATTTGTCATTGAAAATCTACCAGTAGACTTTAGCAGGTACCATCAAGTATTTGACTGTCTACATATATATATATATATATATATATATATATATATATATATATATATATATATATATATATATATATATATATATATATATATATATATATATATATATATATATATGTATATTCACACGCGCATTCATGGTTTCATGGCTTTCACCCCTCAGAAAGCTACTTCCGCAGCCGCCTGGTAGATGCTAATGTAGCAACACCTACATTAACATTAGAAAAAATAACTTTCAAGCTTTCCTGTCTGCATTATGAAAAATCATTTCCCGTCGGCATATTCACTCATAAAAAACGTTATAAAAGCACCCTTTCACACAAAATTAATGAAACAAATAAAAAACCCCCGTTTACAAAAAGTTAACGTGAACAAAATACTCTTAATGTAAACAAAAAATACATTAAAGCGCCGTCGAAAACACAATTCTCAGATTTCAAAAAAAATTTTAGAAATTTCAGACAAATTTCCAAGAATTTCAAATTTTAATTACCCAAATTTCACAATGGAATGGAATTTCACTACTACAAATTTTTTTTTTTAAATTGAAACAGTCAATCAGAAGCAGTAGAGGCTTGAAACTATGCTATTGGCTGCACAACATAATAAAAAAAGAAAACAAACGTTGACGCGCCTATGCCAACGTCACTGGAAATACACTACAATTGTTGTCTCTAATGTTTCTCTACTCGCGCATAAAAGGAACGTTGTCGACATTTTGCCTAGTGCAATTGTCGCTTGGGAAAAAATTTTTGCAATAGGGAAGCAATGGCACTATACAAAGCAAAAAGAGATACGATCACATACACTACTCAAAAAACATATACTTTCATACATTACCAAATACGTTCCCTCTACACATCCGTTCCAAATCAGGTTGCCACTAAAAAAATTAAACTTATAACAAATTTTATATTCAAACGACCTCGCACTTAATGGATATAAAAATATATATGTAAAAGCTATCCGTACGGATTCTATTCTTATGTTTCTAACTTGTTCAACAATTTTAGTTGAAGTCTACAGATGATGATAAATTCTTCATATAACAAAAATTTTAGTTGAAAATGTAAACAATTTCGATTTTTATTCCGTTGATTAGTTTATCATTTATTTATTTAATTATTTGGGTATCAAACAAATTTCTTAGAAAGTACTACAAATAATTACCTTAAACATTTGTAAAACTGAACAAATAAATATATGTATGTATACGCGACAGATTCTTTGATGTCATTTGTAGAGTGACTTTTCACGTATAATATGATTCCGATACTCCTTTGGTCTCTTTTTTATATATCGCCTGTATCCATAGCAGTGCTAATATCAGCAACAATCTTGTCCATCAATTCGCGATATGGTGAGTTTTTTTTAAATGCAGTTTCTAAGAGTATTGTATCACGGAAAAATTCAAAGACTTCATCGATACGACTTAAAGACTTTTCCGTTAAATGTCTTTGAACAATACATTTCAAATATTTTTGTGCCTCAGCTATAGAATTTTGTAAGTACAGCAAGTCAAAACTGTAATCAACTTCATAGAACGATATAATTGATAGTTGAGTATTCTGAAAAATTATAATTATACACATTATAATTATACACAAACTAAACTAAAAGTACCTGAAATTTTCTTTTAAATATTGCTGCTTGAGTTTCCTCTTCCACATTAAACTGACTTTTGCGATGTAAAACTCCAATTTTTATAACAGTTTTAATAATATTTTTTATAATTTTCTCTGCTTTAATTTTGCTGCCACACTGTAAGAAAAATGTTTTATTAAGTAATACGTAAAAAACGCAATGAAACAAGCTATGCATTACTAATAAGAAACAAAAGTATATGTAATCTGAATATCAGTAGTAAAGTGCCTTCAATAATCATTTCCAATGCAATGTAATAATAATAATAATAACAATAACAATAACAATAACAATAACAATAACAATAACAATAACAATAACAATAACAATAACAATAACAATAACAATAACAATAACAATAACAATAACAATAACAATAACAATAACAATAACAATAACAATAACAATAACAATAACAATAACAATAACAATAACAATAACAATAACAATAACAATAACAATAACAATAACAATAACAATAACAATAACAATAACAATAACAATAACAATAACAATAACAATAACAATAACAATAACAATAACAATAACAATAACAATAACAATAACAATAACAATAACAATAACAATAACAATAACAATAACAATAACAATAACAATAACAATAACAATAACAATAACAATAACAATAACAATAACAATAACAATAACAATAACAATAACAATAACAATAACAATAACAATAACAATAACAATAACAATAACATAACAATAACAATAACAATAACAATAACAATAACAATAACAATAACAATAACAATAACAATAACAATAACAATAACAATAACAATAACAATAACAATAACAATAACAATAACAATAACAATAACAATAACAATAACAATAAA